>JASDQU010245010.1:49871-74617 GCA_032191745.1 Picea mariana
GTAAAATATCATGCAAAACAGATTAAACGTGTAGTAATGAGAAAGGGCGTTGTGTACCTTGGAATGATCAGGTGAACTGATAGTATAAGTCTAAATACAGGTGATGAAGGGTATAACAATGGAAAAAAGTATGGGCAAAAATGGTACATTGTGTGGTCCGAACAAACAGGTCGGATGCATTCACTATTGCAAGAAAATACAAGGATAGAATGTGAAACTGGCGGAATAGTTCGTGCTCAGATTTAATGGGTTCCACACGTTTATTGCAGGAATCAAATTTCAAGTGATGGAGGAAACCTTGTCATCTGTGACAGAGATCCCTCTACATGGTGAGAGATGGTCTAAGGGAATTCCTTTGGACGTTCTATACTATGAATAATTCATCAAACCAAACTGCCTGAATGGGAAAATTGAAATGGGTGTTCCAAGTAGGTATCTACAAGAGCCTTTTCAAAAACTCTTGAAGGTCATTAGAAAATATTTCACCTATGAAAGAAGGTTTGAAAGAATATACCCTCATCACATCAAACTACTGATGCATTTCATAGGTAATAAGTCGTTGAACTTACCTTTATTTTTGCACCAAAGTCTAGGAGGAATGGTGGACAACGTCCAAGACGAAAAAAACCAGCTAAAGAAGAACTTATCCCATATCTCACTAATCAAATTGTTGATAGTTGAGGAATTGAGGCGATTGGGAAAGGACTGGGACTCATTTCTATTTTTGGCCGACATCCCCGGGGACCCCAAAGGAGATCCTCCTCTACCCACACAATAAGTAGCATCTCGTTGCATGGAAGCGAGAATAGAAGGGGATGTAGGAAAAGGAAAGACAATGAAACTATTGTCTCCCCAACAACTAATAACCCGAAAAAGAGGGAGGCCAAGGAAGAACACGGATCCTCGGGAAGCCCAATATCCAAATGAACTGTGCACCCAATCGGTTGCTAAGAATTTACTCATGCACATTGTTCGACTAGAACCTATCAAGGGTTCAAGTCGGGAAATATGCGACAGACAGAGAAGGTTGGGCACTGAAAGCATGGATTGAGGAGTCGTCGCAAAAGTTAAAGCAAGTGTGACTCGCTATAGTCGAGTTGTACCAAGAGAATAGACAATTGAGAAAGAATTTAGCAGAAAGGACTGTTAAGACATCATCTTCGTGGAACTGAGAAGGGAATGTAAATTGTCTCAAGAGATAGCTTAGAGAAGCGCAAGACATGATCATCGAGTTGCGCGAGGAGCAGAGAATGTTAGATGAGAAAATTGTCGAGCATTTCAAAGAATGTGGACCGACCATAGAAAAATTTTGCACATATCTAGCTAGTGCTCGAATGAAGCTAAAGGGAATGAGGTCTTGCGAATATAGTTAAAGAATATGAAAAGTATCAGCTAATCCCTCATGAAAATTCTTAGAAATCAAGACTGCAGATAAGGCCATAAACATAATTGACCTGACCCCATTTTTGTATTTTTGAATGTGGCGTGAAATTCTTCTCTCCCCGTGTCTTGTTTGCTACTGAGAAGAAAGGAATCTGATGGGTATCCACGCGGTGGATAGATATCATATATATGTTGAAAACGCACCTGTCGAGAAGGACCAGTGTAGGAGGAACACACAATAGTTTTGAAGGATATGCATGGTCCCCTGACTGTCGTTGCTAGCTGGAAAACACGAGTGGCAGTCCACAGTCACCCACCATACCAACCTGTCACATGCACGCCACAACCAATGATTGTGCGACATCAATCAAAGGCTATTACACTAGGTGAAAGAAGTATAACAAAGTGCTCGATCATTCGGGTGATACTTCAAAGGAGAAGAGCCAACGCATCACTTGTTATTGATGGAATCTTGTTGATGACCGAACGATCATGGTAAAGACGTCGGTTATGACATGATTGGGTACAATCAAGTTTATGTTCTTAGTAAGTGCCATTTGAAATATTATATGGTAGAGAATAACCAGAGCCAAAATTATAGGAGTAGTAGTTGGGGTCATGGTAGCCCAAGAGGCACATCATTTTCTATATATTGCATATTTTCAATATAAGTCGGGTTGGTTAGAAAAGTAGTGTAGACAGTGACTGTTGAATGTAACTTTTGAAACCGATTGAAATACAATGCAAAGGTCCTGAGACTTTGATGAAAAGATTCTAATGGTGGTGGTTTGATGTATTGTTATTTCTCTTATGTATGTGTTTCCTGTTTTCTGTTATCCATGTTTGTATTTTGTTTAAATTAGAATAATTAATAAGTATAGAATTCACCGCGTGATGCTTTAGACTTCACCATTTAAACTCTTGTGTTTTCTTCTAAGTAATTTAGAATTCATCTCCAATGGTGCTCTTAGTTGCTTTATGTATTTTTCTTTCGCCACACACAACAAATTTGAACTAAAATATCATTTCCTTCTTAGCCTTTATCCTCTCAAGTCTTAGTTACAAAGTCATCTATTTCTCTCACTTTCTAGAATTTGACTCCTTGGCCCAAGGTTCTATATTCCCTTGCCAACAAAACCAGAAACACTACACGAATGCAATAACCCTAGCCGACAATTCAAAGCCATTATTTTTCAGAGACTAAGTCTCAGAGAGAGCCCTCTCTAGGTAGGAAAGGTTGGTTTCTAGTCATAAAGTTGGTCTGTAGGTTACCTTTGCCATTCGTTTTCTTAGCCAAATGAATTTACAGAGTGCTAACACTCTTATCAAAGTTCAAGAGCGGAATACATGCGCTCATGAAGGATCTTTGTGCGTTCATCGGTTGAGATCCACATAGCATCCATGTGAATCCATTACCAGGTTCTCTCCTCTCATAGGGAACATCCATTCATCACCTAAGCCAATTAAGGACTCAGTATTCATATAACATACCGATTTAAGATGGATTCTGCACTTTGGTGTTTAACACCTCTTTACTATCTATGTGATTTGCCTCCAAAGTCCTGAACTCCGGAAGTTTCGTAAACTTGCCACGTGGCTCCAACCTTCAAGCCTTTTGGTCTCTCTATAATACTACATTCCTAATCCTCTGGTGTCCCAAAGTCTCAGACTTCTAGAGTTTCAGTCACTTCACCAACTACTTTGGTTAGGAGGGAACATACAAGGGGATGAAAAGTAGAAGGGGCTAGGGGTGACACATTTCACGTATCAACGGGTATACAGGGTATGTGATACGCACAAATCCAGGTGACACATGGCATGTCAAACATAGGTCCACATCACCCTGGGTGACATCACTGCACCACGTCAGTCCATACTGAAAACCTTCTTACACCCCTCATATCTCATGGTTGAGATTTGGCCATGTAGATCCATAGATCTACGGCTCTTGTTACTTCACAACTTCAGCGTTTGGGGGATTTGCGATGAAAACGCCTCCTTTCTCCCAGATTTGGTCAGTTCCATGCTGACCATAGCCTAGATATGACGGTTAAGAAAAGTCCCAAAGCGTCCTTGAATCGATGACTCTCGTCACTTCGGGCTTCGAAGCTTATCGACACACCACACCTCATATCCCCCGGAGTGCACAGTCTCCGGACTAAATGATCTAGTGCCACGCGTCCCCTTTATATCAACGGTTGAGAGGGATCTCGAAGACTCTGAGGATCGATGGTCCTCATTACTTCGTGACTTTGACCTTCATGAATTTTGGCGTTACATAACCCATGTCCTCCCGAATAGGTCAATGTCAGGCTGACTACATCGTAAATCCGACGACTAGGAAAGAACCCAAAGGATCCCTAGATATACAGTCCTGGTCACTTCGTGGCTCTGGCCTTCGGGGATTTTTTATTTACTTCCACTCCATTCTCCCAAATTAGGACTTCGTCGAAGTGTCGTGTGTGGGTCCAACCTTATGAATGATCAGACTATAGGCGGGGCTTCTAACGATCTCCCCGAAATCTACGAGTCTCCTTTACTTTGTAGCTTCAACGTTCAAGGATTTTGATGCTATGGAATCTCCATCATCCCAAAGTCATATTCCATTGAAGTCACCTCAACGTAGATATAATGGCTGAGGGAACCCCCAAACATTCTCGATTGGTGGCTCGCGCTACTTCGCGATGGGGAGTTGGATCCCGGTTTAGTCAGTAAGACAGGTTCATATAATCACTCGGGTAACCTCCCAATGCTATTTGACCTTACAGGTAACCATGATTGTTGGCCCTTGGTTAGGGAATTAAGCGAATAAAAAGGAAGAATAGGAAAAATTCGAACTTCGCAGAAGACACAGTGACTGTTACTGGGTCAAAGTGAGAAAAAGAGTAGAAAAGATGGAGTCAAGTCTGAGAAAGAAAGTCGTTGAACGAGGAGATTGAGGAGGATAGATCAACAAGGAAGAAGGATCATGGACAACTCAGCAAGCAGAAAAAGCCACCATTAGATGCTTTGGAGCACTGCGTGAGAAAGAAGGAAAGACAGGCTGGAAAAGCCCTGAAAACGTGGGACAAGTTGACCTAGGGTTTTATACACCTAGGGTTTTGGAATCTAGGGTTTTGACACTTAGGTCTCAGCCTAAGGATGTCAGTGAGCTATTGTAATGTATAAATAAAGGTCAAGAGGACCTAGGTTGGGTTGGTAATATCGTTGTTATTGTTGATGATAGTATTGAGCTGTATTGATACGAGTGATTGTTGTTGTAAGAGAGAGAGAAGTGCTAGGGAAAGAGCCTTCTAGTATTGTAAGATCTTCAGTTGGGTGAGAAGATCAAAACTGCATCTAGGTGAGAAGGAAGGGAAGAGAAGAGAAGAAGAGAGATATGCTAGCTAAGAGCACAGATTAGAACTGTATGCTTTCATCTTAATATATTATAAAGCACAGTTCTGTGGATGTAGCCCTAGAGAGAGGGTGAACCACGTACATCATGTGTTGTGTGTTATTGATGCTCTGTTCTTTGTTATTTACTATGTTGTTGTGATGATAATGTGTTATATCTGGGATAATAACTTGCACAGTAAACGGTAAGAAGATAAGGATATTAGATTGTTGTGTGTTAGTTTCTTTGAATCTACTTTGCATTCCTTCTGGTTGTAGAAACCTCTGTCCTGCAACCCCCTCATAGCTACTTCGGGTGAGACTACATCTTCTTCACAGGTGTTTCCAAAAGGGCTAGTAGTTAGGGCTTGTTGGTGCGCTCTTGGAGCTGAACCCTGGGTCTGCCCCCGTGCCAACAAATGTTTCCATTGTCGGGACAAGAATCTTCTTGAGGAATGTAAAGGTGGTTCCCATCAAAGACAAAGATTCAAAAGTGGATAGAGGATCAAGAAAAGGACTTCGTTGAAGCCCAGAACAAGAACCCTAGTCTGAGTATAGAGGATTGGCTAGAGAGAGATATTTTTACTAATATACATGAAATATTATTTGGGGAAATCCATCAGGAACTATACGAGTGGTTAGCCAGGTTGGCAGATACCCATTTTGAGGTCAGATCTAGACCTCCTGTAGTTTGGACGTCGGATCTCATCAAGAGGGTCAAAAGAGTTGATTACGTCATGTCAAGAGCAGTATATCATTGGTTTGAGAGCACCATTGGAGGGTACATCACAAAGTTTGTTGTTGACAAAGTAGAGTCATACAGCCAAGCTGAGCAATATTTCTTTAAGGAACCCAAAGGAAATTTTTTACAATTCCTGAAGTTGAGACTCAAGATGCTATTGCATGAGAAGAACATATTGAAGATATAATAGATTGGTCAAATATGAAAAAGCTAATGTTCAAGAATTTGGACAACGACAACGAAATAGAAGTTGGACATACACGCAGTGGGAGAGTGTTCAGAAAAGTTCATCTTGTGAACATATTCAAGAAGAACTATGAAGACGAGGGTTTCTACAGTGGATAAGAGGCGGATATGACAGATGAAGAGCATTTAGAACCTGCTAGGGCAGAGGAAGAGGAAGCTGAAGAGCCTCGTCGGGAAGATCCAAAAACTTCAGGAAATGCACAGACCATTAAAGTAAGTACTATCACTTCCCTTGTTGTTTCAACAACACTAAGCAATCAAAATATTCAGAACCACATGAGCCCTCAGAGTATTGCTACTAGCAGTTCAGCATATACTCAGATAGGAAACCTAGGAAGCTCTATGGCAGATGAGATGAGGCTCCCTATCTTTAGGGGAGATGGATCTAAAGATCCTGATCAACACTGGTTCCTATGCAAAGCCATATGGAATATTAAGAATGTCATCAACGAAGTTTTTAAAAGAACTCGGTTCAGCACTACCCTAAGAGATCGTGCACTGATATGGTACATGAATCTTGTCCAAGGACTTGCATAGCTGAAGTCATTGAATGAGATTAATAATGCCTTGATTGCAGAGTTCAAGAAACCCAAGTCAGAGTCACAATGCATTACAAAGTTGAAAGAGATCAAGAAAAAATTATCTGAATCTATTTGGGAATTCGATCAATGATTCAAAACCCTAACAGGCCGATTGACTTTTTAGATCTTGGATGAACAGAACAAAGAATGGTTCATTGCTGCCCTCTTACCATACATCAAAGTTCCTCTGATGCAACAGAAGACTACTTCGTAGGTTGAGTCTCTATAGATATCCATGAATCTAGAATCAACCCCTATGGGAGAATATAGCTCAGATCTTGAGTTAGATAACTAGTTTGTCTCTACAGGTCAAAGATATGAAGAAAGACAAGGGAAAAAATAAAAGAGAAGACACTTGGTGTGTCAGATGCAGGTCAGAAGGCCATGACAAGGAACATTGTCCCCTATTCAATGAATACTTGGCTTCTAGAGCTCCGAGCCCTTTGAAGCAATTCACTTTATCCTGGTGCGAGGTATGCAGAAATAGGCATCACCCTGGTGAGTGCTATTACATGCAAAACTATGTTCAGACACCCAAAAATTTGTATTTCACATTCTGTAAGTTTGTGGGACATGATGATAGGGATTGTAGGGCTTATGATCTCATGCATGAAAGGTTGAGAGACATATATAAGATTCAAGGCGAAGTATCTCAAGAAGGAAACACTGCGCAGTATAACTCCCCTGGGAGAGGAAACTTTAATCCTCATGGTGGATTCAGAGGATGAGAACGAGGAGGAGGAATGGGTCGAGGCCAAGGAAAAATAATATGTTATAACTGCGCAAAACCAGGACACCTCGCAAGGGATTTCCATAACCCTTGAACATTTTATAGAAGATTATCTTGTACTGCTAGCTAAGCTTTAGCAAAGACAAGGATGTCAGCAGAACCCACAAGTACAACTGATATACGCTGAACCTCGTGGAGAAGAACCTAGAGTGGATTTTATAACTAGAGGAGGTATTTTTATAGGAGAAGATAGACTGACCGAAAGAAATATTACAAAAGACTCAGGAATCAGGAAAGCTACAGAGAAGACAAAAATGCTTGATGCAAAGAAAGAAAGACAAATGTTTGAGGAGGCAGGAAAAGAATTTAGAGGAGACCAAGGTTCCTCATCGAAGACAAGACCAAAAGTGAGAGAATATGGAATGCCTCTGGCATTTGATCAGTCTGCTTCGCCAAAAGAAGTAAAAGAGGTAAGAAAGCTCATGGAATTTCTATATACTTGTATTAAGTTGATTCAGGATGAGAGCGTTGTACAAGAGTTACAAAATTTAATCAGACACTATGAACTAGGAAAGATAGACCCCTTATTGAATAGGGCAGTACATCAAATCGGTAAGAAGAGAAGGAAAAATAAGGAATTACATTTGAATGCTCAAATAAGAAAATATGATATAGATTATGTAGTCCTCGACTTAGGGTCAAAGTTCAATGTCATGATGAAGCAAACCTGGGCACTTATGGGAAAACCAAAGTTGATATATTCCCCTATCAGGCTTAGGATGGCTAATCAGCAAGCTGTCAACCCTTTGGATGATTGGAACATGTCCCTGTGGACATCGACGGAGTAAGAACCTTTGCATATTTTGAGGTAATTGAGATAGTTGATGATAGTTTCCCTTACCCTGCATTGTTAGGAATTGATTGGGACTTCAATAATTCCACTGTGGTTTATTTAAAGAAAATATGTATGAATTTTGAAAGAGATGGCCTTAGGGTCATTGCACCCTTAGATATATATGAAGGTCAGCGATACACAGATCCCATTAGAGAACAAGACCGCGCATATGAACTGGAAAACATATACAAATTAACAGCCAGACAACAAGATTACATTAATCCTACAACAGATGGAAACTTAAGCTGGCGAAGTGACAGTGTGTGTTCATCAGACTCAGAAGAAGCACTAGAGAACTAGAAGAATAAAGTGTATGAAGTATCTACAAGAATATGTGCTATATTAACAAGAGAAGTTCGCTGGATTGGCACAACTGTAAGTAAATTACCCACCTTTGGTGGTCTAGATCCTTTAGAAACCTTCTTGACAGACTTTGAAGAGAGTGTACCAATGCAACAAAGACTATTGGCGATGGATGAGGCCCTGAGAGAAACCCCAACAAGATGGTGGGGGGCACACAAAAGTAACATTACAGATTGGATAGAGTGTCATACCTTGATGACGACGTGGTTCTCAGCACAAATAGAAGGCTGCGAAGTTTGATACACAGGTCGAAGCTACCCAAAGGACCATGTGCAAAGCTGTGAGGAAGCCTGGAGCAATGCTCCTCAAGAACAGTGGGTGCACAAATTCATTAACACACTAGACACCACCCCTATCAACTGATACCTTCAAGCAGAGCTACACCTCATCACTACATATTGGAAAGGTATGATTCAGAATTTTCTAACCACCTTCTTATTTGAATGTCAATATCCTTTAGTAGATCAAGCATTACACATTGTGAGACAGAAAGTACTCGAGGAGGTATCTAGCCTTCCCTTGGAATAAGAAGAGGACGAATGGATTGCGCCTCTTCATAAACTATAAGGCTGTTACAACATCAATGCTAATGAAGACGATGATCCAAGGAAGGTGAACATCACAGAAATAGAAGGCCAGAGAGATGTAAAAGGACCAGGAGTTCAGTTACCATTTATTGGACAGTTGATCAAGATTAAGAAATTTAATATTGGAACAGAGCAGACACCATTTAAGTTGGTATACAGTCTTGAAGTTGTTGTTCCAATGGAATATCTGGTACCAAGCCTATGAATTGATGCCTTTACGGATATGGAGGAACCTGGTGCTATTCAAGAGAGGCTTGCATAGTTGGTTGAATTGGAGGAAGATAGATTTATTGCAGGATTCCACTAGCAGGTACAGAAGGAAAGAGAGAAGGACTACCATGACAGGAACATCAAGAAGAAGGCATTTGAACAAGGTGATCTAGTATTGATATATGACAGTAAGTTCATCAAACATCCTGGGAAGTTCAGAATGCATTGGCTAGGTCCATATCAAATCTCTTATGTTACAGAGGGAGGATTTGTGCAATTGAAGACTTTGAATGGGGCGTGAAAGGAAGGACTAGTGAATGGGAGCCGGTTGAAATTGTACTATGAAAATGAGTTTCCCTACACCTCCGAGTAAAACATAAGAAGAAAAGGGTCGAGGTACCAGGTGCAGTTGAAACTGGGTACCAGACACAGAAAAGACAGTATGCACAAGGGAAGGAGAGGAGGCATAGAACATAAAGCAAAGGTTGTACTGTGCAGTCTAAAGTCGAAGTAAAATAGAAGGATCAGATCTGAAGTGCCTTAGGATGGCCCTTGGTTAAGGAATTAAGCGAATAACAAGGAAGAAAAGAAAAAATGCGAACTTCGTGGAGGACAGAGTCACTGTTACTAGGTCGAAGTGAGAAAAAGAGCAGAAAAGATGGAGCGAAGTCCGAGAAAGCAAGTCGTTGAATGCAGAGATCGAGGAGGACAAATCAACAAGGAAGAAGGATCGTGGACAACTCAGCAAGAAGAAAAATCCATCGTTAGATGCTTTGGAGCACCGCACGAGAAAGAAGGAAAGACAGTCTGGCGAAGCCCTGAAAACACGGGTCAAGTTGACCTAGGCTTTTAGACACCTAGGGTTTTGGAATATAGGGTTTTGACACTTAGGTATTGGCCTAAGGATGTCAGTGAGCTATTGTAATGTATAAATAAAGGTCAAGAGGACCTGGGTTGGGTTGGTAATATCGTTCTTATTGTTGATGATAGTATTGAGTTGTATTGATATGAGTGATTGTTGTTGTGAGGGAGAGAGAAGTGCTAGGGAAAGAGTCTTCTGGTATTGTAATATCTTCAGCTGGGTGTGAAGATCAACCCTGCAGTTGGGTGCACAAGAATGGAAGAGAAGAGAAGAAGAGAGATCTTCTAGCTAAAAGCACAGATCATAACTGTATGCTTTCATATTAATATATTATAAAGTATAGTTCTATGGACGTAGCCCTAGAGTGAGGGTGAACCACGTACATCATGTGTTGTGTGTGATTGATGCTCTGTTATTTATTGTTTACTATGTTGCTGTGATGATAATGTGTTAGATCTAGGATAATAACTTGCGCAGTAAACTGTAAGAAGATAAGGATATCAAATTTTCATGTGTTAGTTGCTTTGAATCCACTTTGCATTCCTTCTAGTTGTAGACACCTCTGTCCTGCAACCCCCTCATAGCTACTTCGGGTGAGACCGCATCTGCTTCGCAGGTGTTTCCGAAACGGTCAGTAGTTAGGAATTGTTGGTGTGATCTTGGAGATGAACCCTGGGTCTGCCCCTGTGCCAACAGTGACTCTCCATCACCTTCAGCCGATTTGTGACTATTTGGGGCCAAAAATACTCCAAAGTCCCGGACTTTCGAAGCTCTGAAGCCAAAAGGACTTATCTCCCTTAGGCTTAGCATAGGGTTCCTGGGTGTTGGTCATAATGGTCTTTCTAAACTCTCATGAGTTAAGCACATCTTCCTCATCCTGAAATTTCTAAGGACTTGGGTATGATGTCCCAGTTGCACAATAAGGATTCTGAATGAGATATCCTCTTCAGACCAAGAGGGTCAGATTAATGCAATGCTTTTTATCCAAACTCTCCTATAGGTTTGCGTCCCAAGATGTCTTGAAGGATAAACTGGGGAATATAGATGATCAATCAGAAGAGGAAGTCCACAAGAGGATAAATGCATACACATAATTTGATCATTCAATACAGAAACCATTCTTAGATGTATAAATACATGCATTCATTCATTATTCCATCTCAAAAAATAAAGTATGGAAACACTTATCAGAACCAAAAGACATGATGGGACTGCTGAAAGGGGTGTCTGTTTCCACCCAACCATAGGCTCAATCACTCCTAATGGATTTACCATTGGCCACCTCCAAGCTAGACCATGATACTCTGATATAGAATCCTCTCTTCCAGCTTAGTGACAGTTAGGGACGAAGGTTACTCTCCTCCTCCCACAGGATGTTAGCAATGAGTTTTCCCTATACCAAGCAAGGAGGCCTACCTTAGTACTTCCTAAGTTACTCAACACCCTCATTTATCAGCTTGTATCATAACCCTGCTAGCCACATCCTGTAACTAGAAGACATTAATTTCTTAGTTCTTCCTCGAACTTGAGAGCTTAGTCTCTCTTCTCTACTTATCTTCGTAGGTCTTCCTCTTCCCACCATGCCTTCCTTTATTTCCTTCCTCGAAAAGATTGTGTGTGGCCCAAATTAATAGCCCGTGGTCAGTTATGAAATCCTTATATATGGGCACCCTACCCCATCCCCTCATCAACTCTTGAGGAGGTATTCCCACCTACCAGCCTGACTGTAATTCATTCATGGGTCAGAGGACCATTCTCGTCCAAAGCAATTAAATCCAGCAAGGTACTAGTTTGGTGGGGGTTATCTCAACCATTCCTGGTTCCCCTCACCATCTCTTTAATAGCATCCATGGTCTATCTTGGAAAACCCCCGCTTTCAACAATAATGCAACACTTATCCATATTCTATTAATAACATAAATTACATTCCTTGACCTTTTATACAAAGGTCCATCAAATCAAACATTCATACATATCTAGTTTTACATAGTCTCTTGGCCAATATATTTCTTTTTAAAAATTGGGGGAAACAAGAGTGTTACAATCCCCTCCCCCTTAAAGGAACATCGTCCTCGATGTTCTATCTATAAATTTGCTCTACATATACAGAAGTAAACAAAAATGGATATGTGTGTTTCATTGAATCCTCAATTTCCCACATAGCCTCATCTGGGCCAAATTGTTTTCACTGCACCTTGACCTATGCAATGGTTCGGTTCCTGAGTGAGGTTTCCTTCTTGTCTAGTATGCATTAAGGTTCTGGTAGGAACTCTCCCTCTAGATCCATCTGAATCACAGACCAGTCAATTATATGATTAGAATCATGTACATATTTCTTCAATAAGGAAACATGGAAAACATTATGTGTCTTTACTGTGGGAGTACTATCCTATAGGCTACAGGTCCCACTTTATCCAAGATTTCAAAGGGTCCACAATACTGGGGTGCCATCTTGGCACAAGGTCCTATTCTCAAGGAACTCTTCCTGGGTCTAATTCTGAGATAAACATGGTCTCTTGTCTTGAACTCTCTGGGAGTTCTCTTTCTGTCAGCGTAACTCTTCTATCTATCCTGAGCAGTTTTCAGATTTTGCTTAATTTGAATCACTTGTTGTTCCATTTATTTTAGCATGTCAGGTCCGATTGTAATTCTATCCACTAGATTACTCCAACTGATTGGAATCTTGCACTGTCAACCATAGAGGGATTCAAAAGGGCTCATATTCAATGACTCTTGATAACCATTGTTGTAGGAAAACTCTACCAATGGAAGGTAGTCTTCCCACTTCTTAGGTTGATGCATTTCATGCATCCTTAAAATGTCTTCTAATATTTGGTTCACTCTTTCTGCCTATGCATTCATTTGAGGGTGATAGATTGTGCTAAACAACAATTTAGTCTCAAAACCAACCATTAAGGACTTCCAAAATCTTGAAGTAAAGTATGTGTCTCTATCAGATATAATCTCCCTAGGCATTCCATGTAGTCTAAATATATTCTTCATGAAGATGTTGGCAATATCTATTTCCTTTCAATTTGACTTGACCAGAACGAAGTGAGCAGACTTGCTCAATTTTTCCACCACTACCATGATGGCATCATTCTGCTTGGACGATTTTGGTAATACAGTGATGAAATCCATGGAGATGGTTTCCCATTTCCATTCTGGAATTGGTAGAGGTTGTAACAACCCTATTGGGTGTCAGTGTTCTACCTTAACTTGCTGGCATTCTAGACACTTAGCTAGATAGTCAACTATGTCCTTTTTCAATCCAGGCCAATAGAATTATTTCCTAGTGGCCGTGATCATTTTCTGATAACCTGGGTGACCAGTATATGGTCTCTTGTGTAGTTCATCCATTATGAACCTCTTCAAGTTGTCACAACTTGGAATATACAATATGTTTCTGTAGGTAAGCAGGCCTTCATCTAACATTTGATAGCCTTCATACTTTATCCATGTGGGATCTTGCTTTAGGTATGATGTCACGGTCTTGAAAAATGCATATTTTCTTGTGCATTCTCGACTCTCTCTCGAACATTCATTTCACATGTGCTTATTGTTTCCAAGTGAATTGTTTTTACACTTCTGCCAAGGGCATCGACCACCCTATTTTATTTTTCGTTGATGTGTTTGATTTCGAAATCAAACTCACTAAGGAGAGCCATCCACCTAGCTTGTCTAACATTGAGCTTTGGTTGATCAAACAGGTGCCTCAACCCACAATGGTTTGTCATAAGTACAAATCTCCTACCCAGGAGGTAATGCCTCCTCATTTTTAAAGCATTCACTATGGCATCCAACTCTAGATCATGGGTCACATAATTGATTTCATGCTCATTCAATTTTCTAGATTTGTAGAAAAATACACATCCTTATTGCATAAGGACTCCTACAAGTCCTTCCTTACATGAATATGTACATGCAAAGAAGTCATTATCAGGGTCTGCAATATTCATCACAGGTGCATGGGTTAGAAGGTATTTCAATAACTGGCTAACTAGTCCATACCAACCAATAGATCATAAGATCCTAGGGGAAGTATGTTAAGGATCGCTTGGGTGGGAAATCCATCCATAATGAATTGGCAAGTGGGTATGACTAGGGTCAGTTAAAATAGAAACTAAATGGTTGGTAATCATAACTTCCATATCCACAACTGAAGCTTGGTGGTCATCTTTTTTATTATCCAAGGCTGCATAAATCCATGGCATGCTCCTAGACACATCATTGACTGTGGTAGCTTCTTGTATGTTGTAGACTCTCCTACTGTTCTGTTGTCTTTGTGGACAATCCCTCAACAGATGTTCTTCTCCACAACCCCAACATTTCAAGGGTTTTGTCTTTGGGTTATTAGTCTTTCCTGGGGTTTCTCCAAAAGATTTATTTCCACTCTGGGAGGGGAAATTTTGCTGATGAACACGTCTAGTAGGAAGGTTCATCCTAGAATCCTTCCCATATTTCTTAAATCTTGAGGATTTAAATCCCTTCTTCTTGAATCCCGAACTACACTTCTTATTGAAGTGTTTCTCAAATTGTTTCCATGACAAGTACTTCTCATGGATTCTTTCACATTCCTAGGGTCTTCCCACCAAATGTAAGCCTTTCCCTTTAGGTTGAAGATGGCTATTTGAGCCTTCAAGTTTTCAGAGTAGTCATGGACTCTGAAGTACTTCTTTAAACTAAGCAGCCAAGGTTCTTCCTCTTCCCCTTTCTTAATATCTCCATCGAAAGAGGGTAGTTTGGATTTCTTGAACTCTTCAGGATCACAACTTTTGGAATGCTTTCACTTATTTCCTTTCCTTTGAGAATGTGAGCTATTTTTTCTACTAGAAGATCCCTCTGAGTTTCTAGTTTCCTCTCCAGAGGACTTCCTCGATGAGTGTCTCATGCTTCCATGTTGTACCTTCCTCGAGGTACTCCTCCTAGTGTGGCCACTTATGGGACCACGTTTTCATATCTTAGGCGGGCTTTGACTTCTCTTCGTATGTCATCGGTCGACCTTACTGGTTGGGTGTCCATGTCGTAGCTTCCTCTGCATATCGGATAATCTTTGCAACATGAATGCGTCAATTTTTGTTTGTTTTTATTTCTCCTTTATCAATCTCTCATTGTCCGCCTGACAACTCTGTAATTCGGCCACGAGGGTCCTTACAATTTTAGCCAGATCCAGAGGGGTTTCCACCGCCCTCTTTTAATCTGATTCTTTGTCTTTATTGTGGTATCCATCTCCCACTTCATGGCGCATCACCATCCTTTATACTTGTATTTTTCCCACGATTTACTAACTGATTGAGTGATGACAAAACACTTATTGTTAGCTAACACTCTATTAGTTTATGAACAACACACAGTTTATATTTCTTAAGTACACACATACATTAGAAAGTTTCATTATTTTCTTCAGTAAAATTTTAACCAGACTCTTTAGGAAAGAGTTAAGATAGGGTGTCACCCTTAAAATTCCTTTAAATATGTTTTTCACACAACTTGTCCATGATCCCAAGAAGGCCAAGTGTTGTGACCATTATCTGATACCAATTTGTAAAACACCCGACCCCTAAGTACCTTTCCTAGGGATGGGGCATTCGAATTTTTGTCTTCCTTCTTAAATCAAATCCTCCTTTTCTGTCTCTATTGTATTTTTGTTCACAAAGAGCTCTTCAACCGTGGTCAACATATTGTTATCGAAATTCAAGAGAAGAAGACATGCTCCGGTGAAGGATCTCCGGGCGTTCGTTGGTTGAGATTGACGTAGCATCCATAGGAATTCATTACCAAGTTATCTCCTCTCGCAGGGAACATCCATTCATCACCTAAGCCAATGATGGACTCAGTATTCATCTAACATATCGAATGTAGATGGATTTGGCACTTCAGCACTTCGGTGTTGAAATTCTCTTTACTGTCTACGCGCTTTACCTCCGGAGTCCCAAAGTCTCGTAAACTTTCCACATGGCTCCGAACTTTGGTCCTTTTGGTATCTCTAGATTACTACATTCCTAATCCGATGGAGTCTCGAAGTCTTGGACTCCCAGTCACTTCACCAACCACTCTGGCTAGGCAGGCACGTACCAGGGGCTGACACATAGAAGGGGCCAGGGGTGACACATGTCACATATCAATGGGTCTATAGGGTATGTGATACACATGAATCTAGGTGAAACGTGGCATGTCAAACTTGGGTACACATCACCCTAGGTGACGTCACTGTGCCACGTCACTCTGGACTGACAACCTTCTAACACCCCTCATATCTCACGGTCGAGATCCGGCCACACAGATCCATAGATCTATGACTCTTGTTAATTCACGACTATGGCCTTCGGGGGTTTTGCGATGAAAACTTCTCCTTTCTCCTAGATTTGGTTAGCGTCTAGTTGACCACAACCTAGATCTGATGGTTAATAAAAGTCTTGAAACTTCCTTGAATCAACGACTCTTATCACTTCGAGCTTTGGAGCTTATCGACACACCACACCTCAAATCCCTCGGAGTGTCAAGTCTCCGAACTAAATTATCTAGCTCCATGCATCCCCTATACATCAATGACTAAGAGAGATCCCAAAGGATATAATATCGATGGTCCTCATTACTTCATGACTTAGGCCTTCGGGGATTTTGGCGTTACAACACCCCTATCCTCCCGAAGCGATCAATGCTGGGATGACTACATCGTAAATCCAATGGCTAGGAAATAACCCGAAGGATCCCTAGACCTAAAGTCCTGGTCACTTTGCCACTTCATCCTTCAAGGGTTTTGGCTTTACTTCCACTCCATTCTCTCGAAGTAGGACTTCACCGAAGTACCTTGTGTGGGTCCATCCTCCTAAATGATCGGATGGTAGGTGGGGCTCCTAACGATCTCCCCCGAATCTATGACTCTCCTTTACTTCATAACTTCTGTGTTTGAGTAGTTTGATGCTATGGAATCTCCATTCTTCTGAAGTGGTATTCTATCGAAGTCGTGTCAAAGTAGATCTAATGGATGAGGGAACCCCCGAACATTCTCGATCAATGGCTCATGCTACTTTGTGATGGGGATTTGGATTCTGGTTTAGTCGATAAGATAGGTTCATCTAACCACTAAGGTAACCTCCCAACGTCAGTCAACCTTATAGGTAACCATGACTCTCAGTCACCTTTGGCTAGTTTGTGACTATCTGGGGCCGACAATACTCCGAAGTCACAGAATTCTAGAGCTCTGAAGCCAGAAGTACTTAGCTCCCTTAAGCTTAGCATAGGGTTCCTAGGTGTTGTTTATAAGGGTCCTTCTAAACTCTCGTGAGTTAAGCACATCTTCCTCAACGTGAACTTGCTAAGGAATTGGGCAGGATGTCCCGGTTGCATAGCAAGGAGTTTGAAGTAGATATCCTCTTCAGACCGACAGGGTCAGATTGATGCAATGCTTTCTATCCCAACTTTCCTACAGGTTTACATCCCAAGACATATCGAAGGCTAAACTAGGGCATATAGAAGATCAATCAGAAGTAGAAGTCTAAAAGAGGATAAATTCATACACATAACTTGATCATTCAATATAGAGACCTTTCTTAGATACATAAATACATGCATTCATTCATTATTCCATCTCAAAACACCAAGTATGGAAACACTTATCAGAACCAGAAGACATGGTGTGATTGTTGAAATTGGTGCATGTTTCCACCCAACCATAGGCTTAGTCACTCCTAATGGATTTACCATTGGCCACCCCTGAGCTAGACCACGATTCTCTAAGATAGAATCCTCTTTTTTGGCTCAATGACAGTTAGGAATGGAGGTTACTCTCCTCCTCCCATAGGATCTTGGAAACGAGTTTTATCTATACCAAGCAAGGAGGCATGCCTGAGTACTTCCTCATTCACTCACCACCCTCATTTATCAGCTTGTATCATAACCCTGCTAGCCACATCCTGCAACAAGAACACCTTCATTTCTCAATTCTTCCAAGTTGAACTTGAGAGCTTAGTCTCTCTTCTCTGCTTCTCTTCACAGGTCTCCCTCTACCCACCACGCCTTCCTTTTTTTCCTTCCTCAGTAAGATTGTGTGTGGCACAAATTCCTAGTCCATGGTCAGGTCTGAAAGCCTTACATATGGGTTCCCTGCCCCATCTTATCATTAAATATTGAGGAGGTATTATCACCTACCAACCTGACTATAATTCATTCATGGGTCAGAGGATTGTTCTGTTCTTGAGGAATTAAATCCAGCAAGGTACTGATTTGGTGGGGGTTATCTCAACCATTCATGGTTCCCCACACCATCTCTTTCATAGCATTCATGTTCTATCTTAGCAAACCCCCGCTTTCAGCAGTCATGCAACACTTATCCATTTTCCATTAATAACAAAAATTACATTCCTTGACCTTTTATACAAAGGTTCATCAAATCAAACATTCACACATATCGAGTTTTCCATAGTCTCTTGGCCAATATATTTATTTTTACAAACTGGGGAAAACATGGGTGTTATAATGTTTTGATAGGAAATGTAAACAATATGGATGAATTAATACAAGAGAATGAAATGAAAATGGCATGGAAATGATAAGGAAAAAGGGACAATTTTATCACCCAACAATGTCTCACTTGAGTATATTAATATAGTCTTCTTTGGGTGTTTTTCAGCACGATGTTTCAACATGGTCTTTCAACACCAACATATATGCATTCATTGAACATTCTTATTAATTTTTCATAGAGTTCTTCATGTGTGCAGTGTGTTTTAGCCAGGTGTTTCAGGCTTTAGCACCAACATATCTGCATTCATTCTTATTAATTTTGCATAGTCTCCTTCGTGCATGCAACGTGTTTTAGCTAGGTGTTTCAACATGGTTTTTTAGCACCAACATATCTACATATATGTACATATTTGTGGTTTACATGTATGACTGTGTAATTACCCAAATTAGGATGAAGGAAACATCATCCTCGTTTACAAGTTAACTATGAATTAATTTTTAACATAACACAATGTTGAATGAATAATGAAGTGTACCTACTCTAGAATTGATGTTCTCATAGGAAATGTAAACAATAGAGATGAATTAATAAAAGATAAGAAAAAATGAGCAATTTTAGTACCCAACAATGTCTCACTAAGTCACTTGAGTATATTAATATAGTCTTCTTTGTGTGTGTTTTAGCATGGTGTTTCAACACAGACATATATGCATTCATTGAACATTCTTATTAATTCTACATAGTCTTATTAATATGTGCAACGTGTTTCATCCAGGTGTTTCAACACGATGTTTCAACACCAACATATCTACATTCATTCTTATTAATTCTACATAGTCTTCTTTGTGCGTGGAGCGTGTTTCATACTAATCCAAGTTTTTCAACACCAACATATTTTCATATAAGTACATCTCCATGGTTTACATGTATGATTGGGTAATTACCCAAATTATGAGTCACAACTAAGAAACAATCATCCTAGTTTACAAGTAAAGTTTGAATTAAACTTTAACGTAACACAATGTTGAATGAATAATGAATTGTACCTGCTCCAGGATTGATGTTCTCATAGAAAATTTAAACAATAGGGATGAATTAATACAAGAGAATGAGATGAAAATGGCATGGAAATGATAAGGAAAAATGGGCAATTTTAGCACCCAACAATGTCTCACTTGAGTATATAAATATAATTTGCTTCATGTGTGTTTCAGCATGGTGTTTCAGCACCAACATATCTGCATTCATTGAATATTTTATTAATTCTGCATAGTGTTCTTCATGTGTGCAGTGTGTTTTAGCACGGTGTTTCAAGCTTTAGCACCAGCATATCTACATTCATTCTTATTAATTCAACATAGTCTTCTTCGTGCATGCAACATGTTTTAGCCAGGTGTTTCAACATGATTTTTCAGCACCAACATATCTTCATATATGCACATCTCTGTGGTTTACAGGTATGACTGTGTAATTACCCAAATTAGGACTAAGGAAACATCATCCTAGTTTACAAGTTAACTATGAATTAAGTTTTAACATAACACAATGTTGAATGAATAATGAATTGTACCTTCTCTAGAATTGATGTTCTCATAGAAAATGTAAACAGTAGGGATGAATTAATACAAGAGAATTAGATGAAAATGGCAAGGAAATGATAAGGAAAAATGAGCAATTTTAGCACCCTACATATAGTCTCACTGAGTCACTTGAGTATATTAACATAGTCTTCTTCATGCGTGTTTCAACATGGTGCTTCAGCATGGTGTTATAGCACCATCATATATGCATTCATGAAACATTCTTATTAATTGTGCATAGTCTTGTTTATGTGTGCAACATGTTTTAGCTAGGTGTTTCAACACTGTGTTTCAGCACCAACATATCTGCATTCATTGTTATTAATTCTACATAGTCTTCTTTGTGCATGGAGCATGTTTCATCCCGAGCCAAGTGTTTCAATACCAATATATTTGCATATATGTACATCTCTGTGGTTTACAGGTATGACTGTGTAATTACCCAAATTAGGAGTCGGGACTAAGGAAACATCATCCTAGTTTACAAGTAAAGTATGAATTAAGATTTAAAATAACACAATGTTGAATGAATAATGAATTGTACCTACTCTATGATTGATGTTCTCATAGGAAATGTAAACAATAGGGATCRATTAATACAAGAGAATGAGATGAAAATGGCATGGAAATGATAAGGAGAAAGGGGCAATTTTATCACCCAACAATGTCTCACTTCAGTATAYTAACATAGTCTTCTTTTTCCATGTGTCAAGACGGTGTTTCAGCATGGTGTTTCATCCYSRACATATCTGCATTCATTGAAAATTATTATTAAATCTGCATAGTGTTCTTCATGTGTGTAGTGTGTTTTAGCACGGTTTTWCAACACAATGTTTAAGGCTTTAGCACCAACATATATGCATTCATTCTTATTAATTCTRCATAGTCTTCTTCRTTCATGCAATGTGTTTCAGCCAGGTGTTTCAACACRGTTTTTCAGCACCATCATATCTGCATATATGTACATCTCCATGGTTTACAGGTATGACTRTGTAATTACCCAAATTAGGACTAAGGAAACATCATCCTAGTTTACAAGTTAACTATGAATTAAGTTTTAACATAACACAATGTTGAATGAATAATGAATTGTACCTACTCTAGAATTGATGTTCTCATGGGAAATGTAAACAATAGGGATGAATTAATAGAAGAGAATGAGATGAAAATGACATGGAAATGATAAGGAAAAAGGGGCAAATTTAGCACCCAACAATGTCTCACTGAGTCACTTGAGTATATGAACATAGTATTCTTCATGCGTGTTTTAGCACGGTGTTTTAGCATGGTGCTTCAGCACCAACATATCTACCTTCATTGAACATTCTTATTAATTTTGCATATTCTTCTTCATGCATGCAATGTGTTTCATCCATGTGTTTTAGCATGGTGTTTCAGCACCAACATATATGCATTCATTCTTATTAAGTCTACATAGCTTCTTCATGCATGGAGCGTGTTTCATCATGAGCCAAGCATTTCAGCACCAACATATTTTCATAAATGTACATCTCCATGGTTTACAGGTATGACTGTGTAATGATCCAAATTAGGAGTCAGGACTAAGGAAACATCATCCTAGTTTACAAGTAAAGTATGAATTAATCTTTAATATAACACATTGTTGAATGAATAATGAATTGTACCTGCTTCAGGATTGATGTTCTCATTCTTAGGAAATGTAAAGAATAGGTATGAATTAATACAAGATAATGAGATGAAAATGGCATGGAAATGATAAGGCAAAAGGGGCAATTTTAACACCCAACAATGTCTCACTTGAGTATATTAACATAGTCTTCTTCATGCATGTTTCAGCATGGTGTTTAAGCACCAACATATCTGCATTCATTGAACATTCTTATTAATTCTGCATATTTTTCTTCATGCGTGCAGTGTGTTTCATCCAGGGGTTTTAGCATGGTGTTTCAGGCTTCAACACCAACATATCTGCACTCATTCTTATTGATTCTTCATAGTCTTGTTCGTGCATGCAGCATGTTTTAGCCAGGTGGTTCAACATGTTTTTTCAACACCACCATATCTGCATATACGTACATCTTTGTGGTTTACATGTATGATTGTGTAATTACCCAAATTAAGACTAAGGAAACATCATCCTAGTTTACAAGTTAACTATGAATTAAGTTTTGACATAACACAATGTTGAATGAATAATGAATTGTACCTGCTCTAGAATTGATGTTATCATAGGAAATGTAAACAATAGGGATGAATTAATACAAGAGAATGAGATGGAAATGACATGGAAATGATAAGGAAAAATGGGCAATTTTAGCACCCAACAATGTCTCACTGAGTCACTTGAGTATATTAACATAGTCTTCTTCGTGTGTGTTTCGGCATGGTGTTTCAGTACCATCATTTCTGCATTCATTGAACATTCTTATCAATTTTGCATAGTCTTCTTCATGCGTGCAACGTGTTTCAGCATGGTGTTTCAGCACCAATATATCTGCATTCATTCTTATTAATTCTATATAGTCTTCTTCAAGAGTGGAGCGTGTTTCATCCCTAGACAAGTGTTGCAGCACCAACATATTTGCATATATGTACATCTCCCTAGTTTACAGGTATGACTGTGTAATTATCCAAATTAGGAGTCATGACTAAGGAAACATCATCCAAGTTTACAAGTAAAGTATGAATTAAGATTTAGCATAACAAAATGTTGAATGAATAATTAATTGCACCTGCTCCGGGATTGATGTTCTCATAGGAAATGTAAACAATAGGGATAAATTAATACAATATCTAATGAGATGAAAATGGCATGGAAATGATAAGGAAAAGGGGAAATTTTAGCACCCAACAATGTCTCACTTAAGTATATTAACATAGTCTTCTTTGTGTGTGTTTCAACATGGTTTTTTAGCATGGTGTTTCAACACCAACATATCTGCAATCATTGAACATTCTTATTAATTCTGCATAGTGTTCTTCATGTGCGCGGTGTGTTTTAGCCAGGTGTTTCAACACGGTGTTTCAGTACCATATTTTCTTGGAATACTCCCAAGATCAAACATTGATTTGAATTTATTTAAATTAATAGACTTTTAAAAGTTTCACCAAGACTTTTAAAAGGTTTTATAATTATGTGAAAATTCTCCACAATTTCACATGATTTTATAATTCCGTGAAAGATTCGCTCAAATTTTACAAGATTATATAATTTGGTGAAAATTCAACAAAACATTGTATATGCATATTATGTTATTGATAAAATAGCATTCACACTCTCCTATGTGTCAAGGAGATTCTCCCATTTATTATAAATATAAATTTAGGGGGGGTTCTTAAAATTTTCCCTGTCGCCAATTCTGCTATGCGGAAAATCCCCCTAAACTGGGTCTAAGGAATAGGAAGGGCGATAACCCCCTTAAAATATTGATCTACCTTTAATCAACCCCCAAAACATCTAAACTAAGTGATAAGAGAAAGAGGAAATATAGGGTTAATGAGTGCACCTTCAATCCCTACGGTTGGTGTAGACCTCTTATGCTTGTTGCCGCCTCCTAGATCACATATCTCCTCCCAAAGATGACCTGCAAGGGGTTAGGAATACAATGCAACAACATATGCAATCTCTAATAATCACTTTAAAAGTCTAAACATAGCTATAAATGCTCAAATTAACAAGAACATGCAAACATAGGGTTTTGGGGCAAGGATAATCTCTTTTATTCAAATTCAAGATAAAAAAGGTTACAACCTTTGGTGGAAACCGCTCTATGAACCAAGTCCGGGCTCCTCTGTCATGGATCCAAATGCATCAATCCCACATTATCTTCTCACAACCATCATACCATCAAGGGAAGGAGGAAGGGTTGCATAAGAAAAAACGCTGGAGGTGGAAACTTAGGCTAAAACTCAAAATGAGATGCAAATTTTGGGCAAAGAAAGGGAAGAGATTTTGGCATAGGTTTTTTATTCTCTTATTCATGTCTCTAAATGACTCCCCAAGACCTCTTTTTGTATGAGAAAAAAATGGTTATTTGGTATGAGGATGGGCTACAAGGGGTAAAATGGTTAGGAAACACTCCATAGCCCGTAAACTCTGCTGAATTCCACGCCATTTTATATTTTTTGTAACTTTTGGAGGTAAACGTGAGATAACTATCATGCAACATGCATGTGTACACAGGCTATTAGTGCAGTAGGGTGTGTACACTATCCAAAAAATGGTATTTTAGAAAGAAGCCTCAATAGTATTTTTAGCAATATATGAAAATGGATGGGCCAGTGTCTTGGATGCATAGATGTGGAATTTTTGGATTATAATAGCCATGGTCAACCATAGTCAAACATGGTCACCCTTAGTCAGTCATAATGAATCATTATCATACATAGTCAACCATGGTCAATCATAATCACCCATGGTTAACATGGTCTTCCATAGCCGACCATGGTCTACCATGGTAAGCCATGATCAAACATAGTCAACCATAGTTAACCATGGTCAAGAGGTCAATTAAAACTTTTCATAGTCACCCATAGTCAACATGGTCTCCCATATTTGACCATGGTCTACCATGGTCAACCATACTCAACCATGGTCAATCTTGGGCAATTGTAGTCAACCATGGTCAGTGTGGGCACAATTGAGAAAAGTTGTCAACCATAGTCAACTATATAGCCTTTCATGGGAAATCATAGACAACCATAATCAAATGTGGTCATACATAGTCTAAATGGTCAAACATA
>JASDQU010245010.1:76348-93193 GCA_032191745.1 Picea mariana
GTCAGTCATAATGAATCATTATCATACATAGTCAACCATGGTCAATCATAATCACCCATGGTTAACATGGTCTTCCATAGCCGACCATGGTCTACCATGGTAAGCCATGATCAAACATAGTCAACCATAGTTAACCATGGTCAAGAGGTCAATTAAAACTTTTCATAGTCACCCATAGTCAACATGGTCTCCCATATTTGACCATGGTCTACCATGGTCAACCATACTCAACCATGGTCAATCTTGGGCAATTGTAGTCAACCATGGTCAGTGTGGGCACAATTGAGAAAAGTTGTCAACCATAGTCAACTATATAGCCTTTCATGGGAAATCATAGACAACCATAATCAAATGTGGTCATACATAGTCTAAATGGTCAAACATATTCTACCATAGTCAACATGATCCAACATGGTCAACGATAGTCAACATGGTCAAACATAGTTTATCATGGTCATCCATGTTGAAATATAGTCAAACATGGTCACTTATGTTCAACCATATTCATCCATGATCATACATAGTCACCCATAGTAATCCATGGTATTTCATAGTCGACCATGGCCTACCATAGTCAACCATAGTCAACCATGGCCTACCATAGTCAACCATGGTCATGAGGTAAATTAAAAATTTATCATATTCATCCATGGTCTTCCATAACCAACCATGGTCACGAGGTAAATTATAACTTTATCATAGTCACCCATGGTCTTCCATAACCAACCATGGTCACGAGGTAAATTATAACTTTATCATAGTCACCCATGGTCTTCCATAATCAACCATAATCTACCCTGGTCAAACATACTCAATCATAGTCAACCATAGGCAACCTTTTCAACCTTAGTCAACCATGGTCAACATAGGAAACATGGTCACTATTGTCAAATGTTGTAAACCATGGTCAACCATAGTCAACTATAGCCTTTCATGGGAAACCATAGATAACCATGGTTAAGCATGTTCAAATGTGCTCATACATAGTCTACAAGTCAACCATAGCCAACCATAAGTTGACCATATGTTACAATCTCATGCACCAATTAATGTATAATTATGTATAATTAATGGCACCATTAATGTATAATTAATGTAAACCCAATGTCGCAATGTATATACATTAACTAAAACACTAATTAATGGATGTGTTAATACATTAATATACTGTTAATTATATTAATGTATTAATACCTTATTTTTGTATTAATCAGTTATAGCCAAGCTAAGTCAACCACTTAAATGAGAAACGACTCCAACTGAAGACGGGGAAGCAAAGCGATCTTGTTCCAAATTAATGAATGGAAATATACAAATATATGTATATGACAATGATGTGGTTGAGGAACGGTTTTAGGAAGTTGAGATAGTTGGAAACTAATCACCATTAAACCTCCATTATTCTAAATCTCCATTATTCTAACTCTCCCCTTTAATGGAGAAAGGATTTACATCCACACCTAACATCTCCCTAAACAATTCAAATTTAATCTTCCCAAAAGGCTTAGTGAAAATATCAGCAGCATTTTCACTAGTATTACAATACATTAAAGAAATTTCATTAGACTGCATATTTTCTCGAACAAAATGAAATTGAGTATCAACATGCTTTGTCCTTGAATGATAAACTGGAATATTTTCTAACTAGATTGAGCTTTGGTTATCACATTTTATCATCGTAGCTTTATTTTGTTCTTCTCCAACATCTTGAAGTTGTCTTCTCAACCAAACAACTTCACAAGTTGCTGCACACAACGCTTTATATTTTGCTTCAGTGGATGACAAAGAGACGGTAGGTTGCTTCTTATTGGTCCATGAAACAATCCTAGATCCAATGCCAAATGCATAACCTGTAGTAGATCTCTGATCATCCGAATTGCCAGCCCAATCTGAATCTGAGTAACGTGTTAGCTCAACATTGAATGAATCAATGTACTTAATACCATAATCAAGTGTGCCTTTGAGATACATGAGTACCCCTTTCGCTGCATTCCAATGGATTTTTAGAGGTTTAGCCATAAACTGACTTAAAACACTAACAAAGTATGCTATGTCAGGTCTGGTTGGAGTGAGATAGTTCAGGCTTCCCACCATCTGTCTATAAATTGTATCATTTACCTCCTTCGAACCATCATCGCAGTAATGTTTCGTATTATGCTGCATTGGAACATAAGAAACTTTACATTGATCCATTTTAAACCTCTTAAGTACTTCTCTGACATATTTTCCTTGAGATACAAAGGTTTGACAAGCATTTCTCCGGTCTTCAAGACCGAGACAGTAATGTAACTGTAAATTCTAACCTTGTACAATGTCTAATGTAAACAGATATTTAGAAAAGAATAGAAGAGATACAATGGCAAATACAAACATTACACAGATATTTTTCCCCTGGAAACCCAAACCGGGAAAACCAACATATATTATATTCATTCATTGTGTTACATTGTTTACAATACAATATACATATAGGAGCCAGCGGCATCCAAAACCCTAACCCAATGAATTGGATTAGTCCAAAACCCTAACTCCTTAACCGGAAATAGAAAACCATCGGCAAAAACCATGTGCTGAAAAAACCACCTAAATACATGACACGTTTCCCGAGGTAGGTGTCACATTTCCCGAGGCAGAAATTTTTTTTCCAGGGGCACTGCCCCTGGACCCCTACGCGCCCGATGCATATGCTCAGACACTACTACTCGTGCAAAGAATATAACACATACCCAACAGTAACTCACCGAGATCTTTCATTTCAAATACCTGTTCCATCTGCTTCTTGATTACACTAATCAATTTTTCTGAATTTCCTATAATAATTAAATCATCAATATATAAGGAAATCAATACAATGTGCCCCTTTTCATGAAACTTGGTATACAGATTTGGATCACTTTTGCTCCTCATAAAACCCTGCTGAAAAAAGAATGAATCTATCTTCTCATACCATGACCTCCATATAATGCTTTCTTTAATTTGCATACTAAATGTTCCTGATCACTTTCACAAACCCCTCTGGTTGTGTAAGGTAAGGATTTTGATGGGTTTTCCTGTTTGCTTTTCCACCATGTTTTTAAATTCCTTAAAGTATTCAAAAAATCACTCTTTTTCCTAAGGAAATAAACCCATGTGTATCTTGTGCACTCATCAATAAACAATAAGAAATAATAAGCACCTCCTAGCGACCTTGTCTGCATTGGTCCACAAACATCAGTGTGCACAAGTTTTAATAAATCTCTTTTTCTCCTATTAGGATTAGAGGGGAATTCATCTCAGTGCATCTTTCCTAATGCACAACCTTCACAAGAAACATATTCATTCTTCAACATACAGCTCAGTCCTTCAATGATACTTTTGTAATAACAACAAATCATGATAATTAATGTGACCATACCTTTTGTGCCAAAGAGTTTCTGTAAGCATAGTCGTAGAAGTTAAAACTTGATGATCCTTGCTAGTGACATCAAGTTTGTATAGGCCTCCAACTCTTACTCTTGAAGAAATAGTTCTGTAATGGTTCTGCAAGTCCTTCACTATACAATGTGTCTTGAATAATTCAACCTTCAAATCCTGATCTGTAATGGTGGACACAGAAATCAAGTTTTTCTTTATTCCAGGGACATACACAACATTACGAATGTTTCTGACAATACCATTCAGAAGTGTTACTGGAATATCTCCATATCCCTTGATTTGATAAGAGCGATCATCTCCAAGATAAATATGGGCACCATTATGTGTTTCTTAAAAGCTTGTATACCAATTCTTATTACATGTCATGTGAATTGAAGCACTAGAATCAACAAACCAAGCATCAACATCATCAATTTCAGCAGACAATGCAACATTCCACACAAAATTATTTGAGATCTTTTGGTTCAATATTCGATTTTTCTTCTGCAAAGTGTCCTGAATGATTTCTCTTTTTAATCCTAGCCTCATCATCATTTTTCTTCTTATAACATTCTTTGGAAATATGCCCAGGCCTACCAGAATGAAATAACTTAGGTTCATTTATATTCAATGGCATACCTTGATTTGGCTTTGACTTCCTCTAAAATGAACTTCCTCCTCTACCTCCTTCTCGTGGTTTCCCTTTAGGGAATCTCTTCTTTGTCCATAGTGCTAAGTCTGAATTTTTAGGCTTCAAATTTGCGCGCCTCTCTTCCTCTTGCAACAATATACCTGTTAGTTCCTCAAAAGTAGGAGCTTTCTCCCTCGTTGCAAGGCCTGTTATAAACATTTGATAGTCCTCTGGCATTCCATTTAGGGAAATTGTGACAAGATCAGTGTTTGACATTGTTTCTCCTATATCTCCCAATTTATCTTTCATTTCTTTAATTCACCCAAGAAGGTACTCACAAACTCATTTGTATCCATCTTAATACTTAGCAATTTACTCTTTAGGAAAAGAATGTGATTAGTATTATTAGTTTGATACAGATATTTAAGTGCTTGCCATGTTTCACTAGAAGTCTTAGGATCTCTAATATGTGGAATTATGTTATCTTTAATAGACATTCTCAACAATACCTTGGCTTTGTTCTCTCGCTTATCCCAGTCTAGGATTGTTGTCATTGTCGCACCTGCAGTCGCATCGGGTCATGCTTCATCTCCTTTCACAATCGTCCATATACCATAACCTTCCATCAAGGTTTTCATCTTGAATTTCCAATTGATGAAATTCGATCCATCCAATTTGTTGGCTTCGTTGAGGTAGGTTTCTGCCAGTGGATTCACCATCCTAGCAAACTTCTTCACCTTTTTGGCAGTCAATGCAACAAACACACGTGTTGCTAATTTTATGGACCACCAACGACTACAGAGTCTTGGAGCAGTGATCAGATGAGCAAAGAGGTTGATTCACTCTCCTTACCAATGCGCTCTCCTCGAATTCCTTAACAGACACAAAGACCAGAGCGAAAGAATAGATGCGCTCTCTCATTGATTATATTCCAATCTAAACTCATGGGGTAAGTGATGACCACATATAATTGTCAAAATTCACATTGTTGGGTTGGAATTCACACTATGGGATCAGAAACATTATCCCGCTGGATTATACAACAGTTAAGTGTTTTGTTGCAGAAGATGAAGTGCGCAACAAGAGGGGTTGAGACTTCCTCTTCGTAACCTCAGCGCACAAATTCTCCTCAAATGGTGGCAACATCCGTTGCTTGGATCAATATTCTCCCAAAGCCACGTAGATATGCCCCTACGCAGCTCCTCTCTCAACGATGGGCAGATTACCTCTTCACACAGTGATGTCTTCCCTCGTAGCAGTCGGATGCACCTCCTCATGATCCGCTAACAGTGATCCCGCAGACCAATAATGGAGGCTTTGATCTGGGCGCACTCTCCAATCCATTTCACGCTGACGTCTCTCACGCAGACGTTCTCTCCACACGATTTGCCTCCTCACACAACGGGTGCAAGGACTAACCCTCCTCTCCCAACCGCTGTCACAATCCCACGGGCAGCGATTCTCAACAACGTACTTCCTCCTCCACTCAACGATTGGCGGCTCCTCGGGCTCTTCTCACAATGGCTCTGATACCAACTTAAATGAGAAACAACTCCAACTGGAGATGGGGAAGCAAAGCTAGATTGTTCCAAATTAATGAATGAAAAGATACAAATATATGTATGACGATGATGTGGTTGAGGAACGGTTTTAGGAAGTTGTGACGGTTGGAAACTAATCACCATTAAACCTCCATTATTCTAACTCAACCAAGGTCTACAAATCCTCCCCATGTAGGTGGATTGTCAACTAACACAACCACATTATAAAAGTGGTTAAAATTTGCAAATAGATTTGTTTGAAAAGGTGAAAAGTGGAGAATGAAAAACAATCTCTTTGAATACCCTTTCTATAAATATATTATAATTCAATTTTTCAACTCACATATTAAAAACATTATCATAACTAAATTAAAAAAAAAATTATGATGAAATATAAATAAAATATAAAATAAAAATTGTCTAATAAAAAATAATTACCGAGTTAAAAGCTCAAAATTATCTTTAAAAAAATCAACAATTTTGAAATAACAAAAAAAACTCTCACAAACTGCATAATAACATTTAAAAATAAACAAAATCTAAAATATTATTAATAACATTTAAAAATAAACAAAATCTCAGATGTTATTAATAACATTTAAATAAACACAAAATCTAAATCTAAAATATTATAAAGAGAATTTGTAATTTTTATAATTTAAAAAAGGTAAAGAATTAAAAACATTCACTTTAAATACCATTCTCATAAACATACAATGGATCAATTTTATAATATGTAACTCTAATAATTTTTTTGCTTATAGGAAAACTAAAAAATAAAATAAAGTTTCTTCTCAATCCTTTTAACCATGAAAACTAAAATCTTAGCCTAAGTAATTAATTAATCAATATTCAAATATACCAAACCTTGATATAATTTCAGTCATAAACACAAAAGCTTAATCTTACGAATTAATTAATCAAAATTCAAAGAAACCAAACTTTATCTACGGTACTATTGATCATGGGTTTCACGTGTGATCACCTTGTCACTTCATGTATACTGTTACACATCGTTCAGCCGAAGCTACCATCTGAAAAGCAGAGTAGATAAATCATAAAAGAGAGGACACTGCGTTGCAAAAGTCGCCACAGCAATCAGATGCGAGGGTGATTGATACTTGTTTCAAACATCCGATCACAAGCAACAGCATGTGCTTCTAAAAGTCATCAGCATATTCCAAACTGTCTCTTCAATGCTTCAAGAAGACTTTCATATAGATGCAACTCCCTTTCTGTAATGAACGAACTTTCCATTGCTTCAACGCGATCCTTAACTTACTGTTTACAGTTTCGCTATCCACATTGCATCTTTCCTAATGCACAACCTTCACAAGAAACATATTCATTCTTCAACATACGGCTCAGTCCTTCAACCATACTTTTGTAATAAAAACAAATCATGATAATTAACATGACCATACCTTTTGTGCCAAAGAGTTTCTGTAGGCATAGTCGCAGAAGTTAAAGCTTGATTAACCTTGCTATTGACATCAAGTTTGTATAGGCCTCCAACTCTTACTCCTGAAGAAACAGTTCTGTAATGATTCTGCAAGTCCTTCACTATACAATGTGTCTTGAAGAGTTCAACCTTCAAATCTTGATTTGTAATGGTGGACACAGAAATCAAGTTTTTCTTTATTCCAGGGACATACACAACATTACGAATGTTTCTGATTTGATAAAAGCGATCATCTCCAAGATAAATATGGGCACCATTATGTGTTTCTTTAAAGATTGTATACCAATTCTTATTACATGTCATGTGAATTGAATCGCTAGAATCAACAAACCAAGCATCAACATCATCAGTTTTAGCAGACAATGCAACATTCGACACAAAATTATTTGAGATCTTTTGGTTCAATATTCGATTTTTCTTCTGCAAAGTGTCCTGAATGATTTCTCTTTTTAATCCTAGCCTCATCATCATTTTTCTTCTTATAACATTCTCTGGCAATATGCCCAGGCCTACCACAATAAAAGCACTTAGGTTCATTTATATTCGATGGCATACCTTGATTTGGCTTTGACTTCCTCTAAAATGAACTTCCTCCTCTACCTCATTCTCGTGGTTTCCCTTTAGGGAATCTCTTCTTCGTCCATAGTGCTAAGTCTGAATTCTGAGGCTTCAAATTTGGACGCTTCTCTTCCTCTTGCAACAATATACCTGTTAGTTCCTCAAAAGTAGGAGCTTTCTCCCTCGTTGCAAGGCATGTTATAAACATTTGATAGTCCTCTGGCATTCCATTTAGGGAAATTGTGACAAGATCAATGTTTGACACTGTTTCTCCTATATCTCCCAATTTATCTTTCATTTCTTTAATTCACCCAAGAAAGTACTCACAAACTCATTCGTATCCATCTTAATACTTAGCAATTTACTCTTTAGGAAAAGAATGTGATTCATATTATCCTAGTCTAGGATTGTTGTCGTTGTCGCGCCTACAGCCGCATCGGGTCGTGCTTCATCTCTTTTCACAATCGTCCATATACCATAACCTTCCATTAAGGTTTTCATCTTGAATTTTCAATTGATGAAATTCGATTCATCCAATTTGTTGGCTTCGTTGAGGTAGGTTTATGCTAGTGGATTCGCCATCCTAGCAAACTTCTTCACCTTTTCGGCAGTCAATGCAACAAACACACGCGTTGCTAATTTTATGGACCACCAACGACTACAGAGTATTGGAGCAGTGATCAGATGAGCAAAGAGGTTGATTCACTCTCCTTACCGATGCCCTCTCCTCGAATTCCTTAATAGACACAAAGACCAGAGCGAAAGAATAGATGCGCTCTCTCATTGATTATATTCCAATATAAACTCATAGGGTAAGTGATGACCACATATAATTGTCAAAATTCACATTGTCGGGTTGGAATTCACACTATGGGATCAGAAACATTATCCCACTGGACTATACAACAGTTAAGTGTTTTGTTGCAGAAGATGAATCACGCAACAAGAGGGGTTGAGACTTCCTCTTCGTAACCTCAGCACACAGATCCTCCTCAGATTGTGGCAACATCCGTTGCTTGGAGCAATATTCTCCCAAAGCCACGCAGATATGCCCCTGCACGGCTCCTCTCTCAACGATGGGCAGATTACCTCTTCACGCAGCGATGTCTGCCCTCCTAGCAGTTGGACGCGCCTCCTCATGATCCGCTAACAGTGATCCCGCAGACCAACAATGGAGGCTTTGATCTGGGCGCACTCTCCAAGCCATTTCACGCCGACGTCTCTTAAGCAGACGTTCTCTCCACACGATTTGCCTCCTCACACAACGGGTGCAGGGACTAACCCTCCTCTCCCAGCGATTCTCACAATCCCACAGGCAGCGATTCTCAACAACACACTTCCTCCTCCACGCAGCGACTAGCGGCTCCTCGGGCTCTTCTCACAATGGCTCTGATACCAACTTAAATGAGAAACGACTCCAACTGGAGATGGGGAAGCAAAGCGAGATTGTTCCAAATTAATGAATGGAAAGATACAAATATATGTATCACGATGATGTTGTTGAGGAACGGTTTTAGGAAGTTGTGAAGGTTGGAAACTAATCACCGTTAAACTTTTATTATTCTAAATCTCCATTATTCTAACTCAACCAAGGTCTACAAATCCTCCCATGTAAGTGGATTGTCAACTAGCACAACCACATTATAAAAGTGATTGAAATTTGTAGATAAATTTGTTCGAAAAGATAGAAAGTGGAGAATAAAAGACAGTCTCTTTGAATACCCTTTCTATAAATATATTATAATTCAGTATTTCAACTCACATATTAAAAACATTATCATAAAGAATTTAAAAAAAAATTATGATGAAATATAAATAAAACATAAAAGAAAAATGGTGTAATAAAAAAATAATTACCCAATTTAAAAGCTCAAAATTATCTTTAAAAAAGTCAACAATTTTGAAATAACAAAAAGAACTCTCACAAACTTCATAATAACATTTAAAAATAAACAAAATCTAAAATATTATTAATAACATTTAAAAATAAACAAAATCTCAAATATTATTAATAACATTTAAATAAACACAAAATCTAAATCTAAAATATTATAAAGAGAATTTGTAATTTTTATAATTAAAAAAAGGTAAAGAATTAAAAACATTCACTTTAAATACCATTCTCATAAACATACTATGGATCAATTTTATAATATGTAACTCTAATAATTTTTTTGCTCATAGGAAAACTAAAAACTAAAATAAAGTTTCTTTACCATCCTTTTAACCATGAAAACTAAAATCTTACCCTAAGTAATTAATTAATCAATATTCAAATATACCAAACCTTGATATAATTTCAGTCATAAACACAAAAGCTTAATCTTACGAATTAATTAATCAAAATTCAAAGAAACCAAACTTTATCTACGGTACTAATGATCATGGGTTTCACGTGTGATCACCTTGTCACTTCATGTATACTGTTACAAATCGTTCAGCTACCATGTGAAAGGCAGAGAAGATAAATCATAAAAGAGAGGACACTGCGTTGCAAAAGTCGCCGCAGCAATCCGATGCGAGGCTGATTGATACTTGTTTCAAACATCCGATCACAAGCAACAGCATGTGCTTCTAAAAGTCATCAGCATATTCCAAACTGTCTCTTCACTGCTTTAAGAAGACTTTCACATAGATGCAACTCCCTTTCTGTAACGAACGAACTTTCCATTGCTTCAACGCGATCCTTAACTTACTGTCCACACTTTCGTTATCCGTCGAGAAGTCTTGCCGACAGTATCATACCCATCCACACGCAATACGTGCTACGCGGCTCCTTCAGATTTTGGAAATGCATATAAATATGCATACGCAGACCTGTAACAGAGCCATCTATCTGCTTTGGTTTTGTGGAGGAGCAGACTACATGCTTATTGGTCATTAAAAGAAGGCGCAAAAAGCTCTGCCCAATATTTCACGCATTCAGATTTTCTCTGCATTAATCATCCATTGTGTGGTTTGTTAAGAGAGAAGATTAAGATACGGGATGGAGTCTGAGTTCGAGCCTGCTGTACGCACGGAAGAGACTCCTGATGCTCGCATCATCATCGTTGATCTCCCAGGTAAGTGATATCCATGAATATGTAGTTATTGTACCTATTTTAAATATATTTATTTCGAAATGTTTACATTTGCTTGTACAATACTTTTGGGGATAATTTGTTTCCATGATTTATCTGTTCAGGTTTTAGAAGAGAAGATCTGAGAGTCCAGGTTAATAACCTGGGCAACCTCATCATTAGCGGAGAACGTGGTGTGAAGGAAATGGGGGAAATAAGAAAAGTGGGAGGGAGAGTAAATACAATGCAGAGCGCGGGGCATACATTCAGAAAGGTTATCGACGTCGCTGAGAATGTGAATTTAGATGACATCACGGCCAAGTTAAAGAATCAAGTGTTGCGTGTCTCCCTGCCTTTCCTTCAAAAGAATCAGACGTCGTTTACAGAAGACGTTAATGGCGGTGGGAAAGCGCATGATGCAGATCTATCGGAACAGTTAACGCCGGACGAGAGATCGAGCCCTCTAAAAGAACAAGGCTTCATGCAGGAGCGACCTGCAGCAACACAAAGCGATCAACCAGAGGTGATTCGACCTGCAGCAACATAAAGAAAAAGCGAATGCAGATGCGGAAGAATCAAAAGCAGAAGCGCCTAAGCACGCCCATGACTTTGTTCATGGGGAGCAACCAGTATCAACTCACACGCAGGCAGTATCTGCAGTACAGGCCGACTCTGATGGAGACCAATCTCAATTTATACAATCGAAATCCAAGCAACGAAAGAAAGATGATGAAAGCTGCTTGCCTTCGCCAAATGATCCATTTCCAGAGAAACGAATTCGAATTCCCTCTTCCACCAGTGGACGATCAATGTTTTCTGATCGTGGGGTCTTAGTAGCAACGACTCTGCTCGTGTTATGTGCTGGCATCTACCTCTCTTATATTTTAAGGTCCCAACAAGCAGATTAAACACCTTGATTTACATATACAACTAGTTGCAAGGAGCTTAAGGGCATTTAGTTGAGAGTTATGTGGATGGTGCTGCAAATATTGTATACTATAATAGAATCCACACTCCGCCCTCTATCTCTACTCCTTCACGTCATATAAAAAGTGTCTAATAATACTGTATATCAAAGTTATTATAATAAAAGAGTGTATTATGTGGCTTCAAAATTTGGTTTCAGATCTCCAATCAGCACATGCGTTAACGAGATTCTATTCTTTATTGAATGTAAAGAGAAGGTAGGCTGATCTGCATGTGGAGTTATGCCTTCGTCTTCCTTGAATGTTTAGAAACCAATTTATGGTAAAAAAATTGCGCAACGGTATAATACATTTGAACATCGAACCAAAAAAAGCATATATCGTTTGTTGTAGGCTATTGGAATTGTTTTTTAATTGTTTCTGCGCGGTAAGCCATTGGAATTACAATTTATCATGTATCTGATTCAGCAGAGACTGCAACTGCACCACCTGAACCTGAAATTTGTTATTATCCCAATCGATTGCTACCTTTAAATCGCCAAATACCTGGATTCTTTCAGATTTATTTTTTTCGCCATTTTCTCTTCTCCACATTGTCCATTCACCAATGAGTGGGAATGCTTCCACCAAAGCTTTCCAAACTGTTGAGCAGCTGATGATTTCTTTTGAGAGAAACCATTCCTCCACCGACCCGCCAACTAAGTATTTTGAAAACATTACTCTGTCCCAAAGCATATTATTATGAATAAGCTTTCATAGGCTCTTTGCTGCCAGGGCCCTGCTAAACCAATAAATCTTCTTGATCCCCCAACCACCCAGACTCTTAGGCATGGAGATGCGAGACTAATTGACCAAAGGAATGTCGTCTTTGTTCTTCCACCCTAAAATAAACCTTTCTAATTTTTGTAAGAATTCCTTAGGGGATTTTTGTTATGGACACCTAGTATACAGGGATGCTATTGAGCACAGAATGAAGGAGAACAAGTAAAAGGGAGATTCTTGCTTATTGATGCAACACACTACACAATATGGTTACAAGAAGTTAATGAGTTATCAACTTCTGTAATGGTAAACTAACTAACTAGTTAAGGATGTAATTAGGTATTTTCCATGACACTTCCCCTTAATTACATTCGATAAAAACTATCATTATCACCAAGCTACAAACGCATTAGACTTCACACTCCCCCTTAAACAAAACTTGGTCCTAACCAACTTTGAGATTAATATCTCACATTTCCCTTGTTAATCAAACATTCAAATTCTTTGATACAATCATCAAGTTAGCATATGAGTAAACACTATTGTATCTACCAAAGTGGGCTTAATACCACATTCCACTACCAAAGTGGACTTAATACCACATTCCTCCACTGGCCAGCGCCTCAAGCTACTCGAAACCAGGGATAGTTTTGATGTATCATGGCCAACACTTCATACTGCTCAAAACCAAGAATAAATGCTACATGATCACATACTGACCTATGTAGGCCCGATTCAATCAGGGCTTACTGAACATGGGGAACAAAGCTTGCCTATAGCAAAGCTCACAACTTCTTACAAATGGGACCAAAAAAGTTACTGGAGTGTATACTGGGGCGTCGGGTACAACCGAACATGCACCCCTCAAATTACAGCAATTATTTTCTTATGTATTTGCTAATGCATGAAAAAACCAAAAATTTAGTTATATTTTGTTGCAGGTCTCTGCCCATCTTTCTTCCTTGCGACTTTTTACATGTAGTGTTTATTGCTCAATAATGCGGAAACATTGTCCATAAAATGGCTCAACCTCAACGATTCTTGTTCTTCAACAATAGAAGAGGCAATAACGATTCTTGCTCTTCAACAATAGAAGAGGCAATACTCTTGTCTTGCTGCTTCTTCTCCCTGGAAGCCTTGATTTTCTTTCTTGTAGACTATTTTCTCCATGATGACTCTTTCAATTTTCTTTCTTGTAGACTATTTGCTTGCTCCATGATGACTCTTCTTCATCTATCGGCTTTGTTGGTCTGGCTGGAATATGCTTCTTCAATTAAAAGAACTTCTTATCTCTTTGTAACTCTCTTTATAAATGCCAAAATAAATCTAATCACCATGCTTAACATCTTTTTTTTTCTCTTGGATTTACCTTCATCTTGGATTTCCTTACTTTCCTATCATTTGTTAGAGTCACGAATTCTAACAAAATAACTATATCAATATTGAGTTAGCTAGACTCAATAAAATGCAATACATTCTTCCAAGACACAAATTCTTTATTGGTCTTCTTTAATTTAAGACTGGAGATGATCTTCCTTAATTACAAATTCTTTTTAATGACAAATCCTTTCAAGCCTTTCTTTTTATATGGCCTCCTTTAAAAGATTAAACTAAAACACTTTTTTATAATTCAAATAAAATACTTTTATCTTTATGATGGCCAGAACTTAAAATAAAACTCACTCTCTTTGGCTTTACACGTCATTTTAAAAATAATAATAAAATACTTCTCTTCTCATGTATGTGGAAAATCCGTGTTGGCTAGCTTTACGTAGCATTTTAAAAACTTATAATAAATACTTCTCTTATTCTCTAGCGCATTCGTGAGGACTCCCTATATTTCATGCTCACCGGACAAGTCTTTCACACAGACTTCCGTTGCTCGTTCTCTAAACCTGGTCTCCATAGGCATCCAACATAACCTCCCTCTATTTTTGCACACGAGGTTCCTTGCTTTCAAACACTCGGACGCCTCGGCTCTACTATAGTTTTGACTGATCTTTGATCTCACAATGAGGAGTATTTCTTTGGTAACTTCAACTTTCACATACCTTGGATACTGGGCCCTCCAGTGATGGAGTGAGGCCCAGATCCACTCTAATACCATGAAAAGATTAAGCAGAGATAGAATTGATGCAACACACTACACAATATGGTTACAAGAAGTTACAGAGTTACCAACTCCTGTAACAATAAACTAACTAACTAACTAGTTAAGGATGTAATTAGGTATTTTCCTTAACAACCCAGTTGTCAAATGTATAAGCATTTGGCTTTAGCTTGAATCCCAAATATTTGATCCCTTCATCAATGTTTTTCCGAGAAAAAGGAAGAAAACTATCGAATTGAACCTAAACTTCATCCAAAAGAGCATTGTATAATATGTTGGACTTGGCCATATTGATCTGCATTCCTTTTGCTAAACAAAAAAATCTAGAATGGGTGAAATCATGAAGGTGGGTTACACTTTCGTGACAATCGGGTCTCCAAATTTTCGAAAAACACATTTTCGGCCGAACTAAATAATTTTTTCGGCCGAAAGATATTATTTTCGGCCGAACTATTGTTCGGCTGAAAACATAAACGTCAAATCGAACGGAGCCATAACCGGGCCCTCGATTTGCGTGTACAAATTTGGTCGGCCGGATATTTTTTTTCCGGCAATAGTTTTTCGGTCGAACAATAGTTCGGCCGAAAGAGTTTTTATATAATTGCCACACATCGAAGAGGGAAGTTTCGAAACTTCTTTGGTTGTGTGGCTCTGTGTTAGGAGCTCTGTGGCTCTGTGTAGCTCTGTGTAGCCGAGGGTCGTGTAGCTCTGTGTAGCCGAGGGTCGTGGTAGCTCTGTGTAGCCGAGGGTCGAGGTACTGTGTGTAGCAATTTCGCCGAGGTCGTGTGGGTAGCAATTTTGCCGAGGTCGTGGTAGCAATTTCGTCGAGTTCACGAGAGCAGTTTCGAGCGGTCACTGAGGTCGCGGTCATGGGAGCAGTTTCGAGCGATCGTGGTCGCGGGAGCAGTTTCGAGCGAGCAGTTTCGAGGTATTTGAAATTTATGTTATTTTACTTAAATTGTATGTTGCGTTATTTGTATGCGTTATTTGTATGCGGGAGCAGTTTCGAGCAGTTTTGTATGCTGCATTATTTGTATGCGTTATTGTGCGTTATATGTATGCTGCGTTATATGTATTATTTTATGCAAAATATGCTGCGTTATATGCATTATTATTATTATTTTATTGTGCATTATATGTATGTTGCGTTATATGTATTATTTTATGTATGCTGCGTTATATGTATTGTGCGTTATATGTATGTTGCGTTATATGTATTATTTTATGCGTTATTTTATTGTGCGTTATATGTATGCTGCGTTATACAATTATTTTACATAAATTGTATGTTGCGTTATATGTATGCTGCGTTATATGTATGCTGTGTTATATAACAGTTTTATATATTTGTGTTATATATGTGTTATATGTGTTATATATGTGTTATATTTGTGCGTTATATGTGTTATATATGTGTTATATGTGTTATATATATGTTATATATGCGTTATATATGCATTATGTATGTGTTATATGTGTTGTATACAGTTTTATATGTGTTATATAACGGCGTTTGCGTTTGCAGTTTTATATAACAGTTTGTATGCATTATATAACGGCGTTATATAACACATACAAACTGTTTTATATGCAGTTTTATATAACAGTTTTATATGTGTTATATAACAGTTTTATATGTGTTATATAACAGTTTTATATGCAGTTTTATATAACAGTTTTATAACTGAGTTTGCATGCAGTTTTATATAACAGTTTTATATGTGTTATATAACGGCGTTTGCGTTATAACAATTTTATATGTGTTATATAACACTGCCAACACCAAATCCTTATTAGAACACTGCCAACACCAAATCCATATTACAACACTGCCAACTGTTATATTATGTTATATAACAGAACTGCGTTTGCGTATGTTATATTGTTATATTACAACACTGCCAACACCAAATCCATATTACAACACTGCCAACACTGCCAACTGTTATATTACAACACTGCCAACACCAAATCCTGATCTGAATCCATATTACAACACTGCCAACACCAAATCCATGTCATAAAAATATAAAATCTGAATTATACAAAAACACTTCAGAAGAATCAAACAAATACGCACATAATCAAAAAGTAAGACCAGAAAAGAGAATCCGACTCACCAACCTTTTAGAGGATAACACAGCCAATATTGCGTTTAATCACTCTGATCACTCTGTTAATCAGAGTGTAACCTTGTATTATTTCGATTATACTCCACTCTGATCACTCTGTTATATTATTTCGATTATACTCATTTATATTATTTCTATTATATTCAATCTGTTATATTATTTCGATTACACTCATTTATATTATTTCTGTTATATTATTTCGAAAATAATATAACAGAAATATAACTCAAATTATGTATTCAAATTACTCAGGTTAAATTACAGATTAAAT
>JASDQU010245011.1:0-16875 GCA_032191745.1 Picea mariana
ATGTCTTTTCTATGTGTTGTGACAAATGTATGATTATTATGTATACAATTATGCTTAATGTGATAGATGCCAATCTAATACTAGGTTAGCCATGTTATCTGCTATTTATTAAATTGTCTTGGAATATGTGGAAATGTGATTGAATCAAAGTTGCAAGATAATATTGTAACTTGAAGGTATTTGAAAAATAGGAAAGGATCACAAATGTGATATACATTGTGGAGCTACATGACGACAAGATGAGAATCTAATAGAATTCTAAGGTAACGAATGTGGCGGTGACTAGCCTCGGTGAGGATACCAATGACATCATCGTATTCATGTTGGTTTTTGGTGGCCAAGCCCAAACATATGTCACTGGAGTGGAGAAGTACATGTGAGGGGATATAGAGGGCCCAAGTGGCCGAAGTGAGATTCTGGGTCTAGTAGCTAGCACCATCAGCATAACCAATGTGGTAGGCTGATGTATGATGCAACTATCAATAACACATATGATATATTAGATATGAGGAGTGGTGGTGGAACAAATGACTAAAAAATATACAAATGTGTACAAAGAAAAACCTAAGGTAGGGGGGGCTACGCTTAGGCGTAAAACTTCTTTAAGTGAAACCCGTTGATGGGTTCTTTGAGAGGGTATCCTTCTAGAGAGGCCAATATGTATGGGCCTTTAGTGAGGCAGTGTTGGACGATGTAGGGTCCATGCCATAATGACTCGAATTTCCCATGGCTAAGAGTATTGTGGGAGATATCATAAGCTAACATGAGATCGCCTTTGTTAAATGAGCGAAGGTTGAAATGACGGGCAAAGATGGATTTGGACCATTTTTTAGCTGTCTCTTTGTGTTTTAGTGAAGATCGATGATCTTCATCAAGCGACTCTAAGGTTAGCAGGTGCTGCTCCATTGGAGCAGTGTTGGGTAATAGCTCAATGATAGTGCGTAACATGGGAATTTCACACTTGATAGGGAGGATGGATTCGATCCCATGGATGAGGTGGAACAATGAAAAATAGGTGGCAGTTTTGACTACCGTGCGATAAGCCCATAACGCGGAAAAAAACATATGATGCCAACTGGTCTTATGTTTTTTGACGATACATTGTAGCATGGTTTTGAGGACTTTGTTGATAACCTCGACTTTTCCATTGGACTAAGGGTAGTATGGGGAGGCAAACTCATGGGAGAAGCCTAAATTTGAGGATAGTTCCACAAAGAGATCATTCTCAAAGTGTTTACCGTGATCGAACACTAAATGTAGTGGGACTCTGAATAGGGTAATGACATGGTTGAAGAAAAAACAAGCTGCTGTGTCAGTAGTATTGTTGAAAGTGGGCATGGCTTCGACCCATTTGGTAAAGTAATATATGACCATGACAATGTACTTGTTTCCATTACTGGATGGAGGATATAAAGTCATGAAGTCTATGCTTTATTTACAGGAGGGGTCGGTGGTGATGACTGGATGTAGAAGAGCTAGTGGCGCTCGTGCTTTCTTTGCATAAAGCTAGAATTTGTCGCATATTTTGACAACATGGATGCAGTCATAAAACAACATGGGCTGGAAGTACCCTACTTGAATGATTTTTTTGGTGGTGGACATACCTGAGAGGTGACCACCTCAAGCGCCACTATGGAAATCGTTCAAGACTCTGTCAACTTCATCAATGATCAGACATCAACAAAGAATGGTGTCAACCCCACGTCGATAAAGGACATCTATGATGAGGAGGTATCGAGGGGCCTGATGTCGAATGCATCAACGATCATCTCAAGAGATATGAGACCCAAAATTTTGTGTCCGCAGGTAGACGAGGAGGTTTCCGTACTAGGGGTCATCGAAGGGTATGAAGAAGAGGTGTTCACTGGTAAAATATGTATTGATGGGGGAAGATTTAGTGTCTGAGGGAAAAGTCGTAATGATTTCAACAAGGACAAGCAATTTCTTTCTTTTGGGAGTTGAGAAATCTAGGTCGTATTCCTAGAGGATAACGACCCATCGGGTAAATTTTCCATTAATTTGTCGTCGACTAAGAAAGTATTGCATGGGGTTGGAATTTTCTACGACCTTGGTAGTTCGAAGCATGATATAATGGCACAACTTTTGGACTGCGAGGACATCTGCTAAGGCAAGTTTCTCATCATGATTGTACTTCAGAGGTGGCCCTGAAAGGTTTTTACTGATGTAGTAATTGACATGTTCATGCCCGTCATCCCCTAATTAGATGAGGACTCCTGATACCGAGATGACTGAGGATGACAAGTAGAGGATATAATAGCGATCATAGTCTGGGGGACTAATCAAAGGGGAATTGGATAGGGAAGATTTCAAATCATCAAAAGTCGTTTGAGCATGCTTGTCCCATCTGAATGGGATATATTGTCATAGTAGGCAGAGAAAACTGTGAGTGCGAGTGGCGTAGTCTAGAACAAAGCAACGTAAAAAGTTGGCTTTTCCTTGTAGGCTCTACAGTTGGCATAAATTCCTAGGTGGTGGAATTTCTGTGATATCTTGGACCTTAAGGGGGTCCACTGTGATTCCATGTTGGGAAACAATGAACCTAAGGAGGGGCTCGACCATGAAACAAAATATGCACTTGAGGGGGTTCAAGTGGATATTGTACTGGCGACATCGTTGGAAGATGATGCATAAGTCATCTAAATGACGAGGTCGATTTTTGGATCGATCAATGAGGTCATCCAAATAAGAAATGATGATGTGAGAAAGATCATGGAAAACATAGGTCATGGCTTGTTGAAACGTAGCACCTACATTCTTGAGTCCAAAAGGCATGACGTGATAGGAAAAGGTGCCCCACGAGGTAGTAAAAGCGGTTTTATATTGGTCTGCTGGATGGATTTGGATTTGATTGTAGCTGGAGAACCCATCCATTAAGGACAATTCCTCATGGTCAGCACAATCGTCAATAATTTGTTCGATGAAAGGGGTTGGAAAGTTGTCTTTGGGACAAGCATGGTTGAGATCACAAAAGTCGGTCTAGATGAAAATAGTTCCCTATTTCTTATTAACAGGGATAGGGTTGGAGACCCATGAAGTATACACAATGGGGTAAATGAACCCAACAACACGTAACTTTTCAATTTCGGCTTTGATAGCTACAACTTTGGATGGGTGAAGTGGGTGTTTATTTTTGCAAACTGGGGGGACATCTAGCGAAGTGTCAATGTGATGTTCGACTATATATGGATTGAGGTCGGGCATCTCTGTATATGACCAAGAAAAAATGTCCCGGTATTCCTAAAAGAGAGATTTATAAGTAATGAGTTCTTCAGGGGAGCATGCGACACCAATGGTGATTTCTTCTATGATTCCCAGTTTAATGGAAATGTCAATTTTGATGGTGGGGGAGATGTTGGCCATGTTTCCTTCTTCAAAAGCATCTGGGGTAGGGATAGGGTTGTTGAACCAGTCTATATGCCCTGAAAGAATAAAATAATTGGTTTCGATTGCACATATGGAGGCTTGGTTAGGAGGATGAAATGCCTCCTATGAAATAAAAAGTGCTCGATGATGGAGCACATTCCATGGGAAATCGGGGCTAGTGAGTTCCTCTAGGATATCTTCGTTGCAATGAAAAATGAGAGAATACAGGGGATCCTGGAAGGTGAACGAGGGAACAGTTAATGGGTAAGAATTGGTGTCCTCAAGTGGTGAGGACAAAAACAGGATATCGTGTACAGGGTGATAGGGATCGCTAGACATAAAGTGAATGTACCAATACCATGGAGGGTACCTTGTTCTCGTGGGGACTGAAAATGAAATATATTGAATGTCAGTGATGTGAGTCTTAGTAAAGGGTGGTTGAGAGGGCTCTAGTTGAGATGTTTGGTGTACTGTGGCGAACATTTGGTGAAATTGAGGTAGCACTAGGAAATTATGAGTGTAATGGCCATATTCTGAATCGATGGCACAAGCGAATTTGGTTCACAACCCTTTATTGCTTGTAGTAGAGGATTCCGTAGTAGTAGTGGACGTACTGGGTGGAGTGGCAAGCAATGTGGTTTCTCTAGGGAGTTGGATCAGATTTCGTAACTCAGGAAGAGTAGGACATTGATTAGTGGGGTTCCCTTATCTTTCACATAGTGTGCAAGGAGGTTGAACTCGGGGAGGAATTGGAGTTGTGGGATCTTTCTTCTTTCATTTGCCCCCAAGAGTGGCAGTGGTGCCAAAAGTTGGGGGTGATGGTGGCACGGGAGGAGCTTTTACTGGGATCTACATAAATATTCATTTTGACTGAGGAGGGAGATATGGTTGAGGAACCATCATAGGTGGATGAAGATACCATACAGAGATAGAAAGAACCATGGTAGGAAGAGTAAGAGTTGCACCTACCTAGAATTCTTGGACTCCAGGTGGGGGGTAGAAGAAGAGAATTTGGGTAGTGTCTTGGGGGACTGTCTCCCACACTAGGATTTTCCTCTGGAGGGGGAGGGAATATGGGATAAATGGTGCAGTGGGGTTCTTAGGGAGCTCTTGAGGTAATAGTTCTTCAACTATTGGAACCTTGATGTGGGAAGGTTCCTCGATGGGAGGAGTATTGGCTCCGATATCAGTTCCATTAGAAGATACTACACACACTTGTGCTAAAGGGTGTAGGAGAGGTGGCGCTCCATGATGTGCCCCCAACAAGGATGGGTCCTTGAAAATGTCATAACCCATGTCGATGACCAAATAAGCATCCGAGCTAGTGCGGACAAGAGGAAGAATGTTATCAATGTTGGTGGAATGATTAGGCTCGTAATGTTTAATTTGGTCGATGGTGACGATTTTCCCATTGTGGGGGAACAACATCGTTCAAAACAAAGATGAGGCTACCATAGTGTACATGTAGCTACATCCAAATAAGATATTGTAATCAAGTGGGGCATCGATAAATTCAATGTTGATTAAGATGGTTTTTCCCCCAAGTTATATGGGGAAATTTTGGAGGATCCCTTTAGGAGATAATGGTCGACCATCATAGGCTCACAGGGTGATGGCAGATGGTACTAGCTCATATGAGCCAATATTTTTCCACACTAATTTGGAAATGATGCATGTGAATGCACCTTCATTGATGATACAACGATCTACTATGATGTTCCAGATCTTAATTGGTATCTGAAAATCTACTAGGGAGGGGAGGCATGGTTCTCCACTATCTAGATCAAAAGTGACGAGTCTAGTATCTGTTGGGTTGACTTCCACCAAGGCAAAAAGTAAGGATTTATGCTGAGTTGGATAGGTTTGGAGGACCTCCAATACATACATGGCTATAGGGGACTATGCTAAGTCATCGACCAGGCTGCAATTATGGGTGTCTCTAGCATGAGGGTTATGTACATTCCTTCGTAACGACATACGTGGTATACGAGGGTTTGGTTTAGTGGTAGGGCATGGAATCAACAATGGTTGTATAACTATAGTTGGAGCCACTTTTGAGGTGGTTGGGGTAGATTCAATGGGAACCCTGTACAGGCGACTGCATGTTTGTAGAAGAATTTCTTCTTCGCTGGCAAGGAGGATATTGTGATCGACCATATTTCCAGGTTGATTGGGACCTTGGTTTTGATACTGCCCCATTTGGGGTGGATTAGGGTGTAACTCCTATTGGGTATTCATAACACCTTGGTGTGGAATGGGGTTTTTCAAAATGGTCATAGGTGGCTGTTGCAAGTACTGTTGTGGGGCCCGCTGAGGGGTAGGCGACCCTGGAGGATGTTGCACATTCATGGATTCTTTCATCCATTTGAAGTCAAAAATTTGGGGGAAATGGTGTGTAGTATGTACATACTCACTAAAGAGAGCACAAGGGAAGTTAGTCCAGAGTTTATTGTCCCTCCCTTGTCGAGGTTGATCGTTATTATTTCCCCCTTGGGGGTTTTGGTTTCCTTGATTCTGGTTGCCTCTAGTAGGAGGGTTTTGTTGAGGTTTATTTCCTCTTGGTCTCGGGTTGTTATTGTTTTGTTTTTTCCATTTATTCTTGGCATTATTCGGTGGATGGGACAAATTAATTGTATTCATTTGTTCAAAAGTTTGAAGCTGTTGAATGGGAGAGGTTTGAAAAAAGTTAACACTGACATGTGGTTATCTTGGCGAAAGAGAAAATGACTGTGGAGGACTAGGAAAAGGAAAATATGTATTGTTTTGTGGAGACGCTCCATATGGTGTGTAGAAAGTTGAATCAACTTCACTGGTGCTAAGGTTGTATGTGGAGGTAGAAGGTGGACCCTTGCTTGGTTAAGAGACCAGATGCATCATGGGTATTGGTGAGGGACCACCCATTGGTGGAGGGGGAGCAATAGGATATGACTATTGGTGATTGGGAGGAGGGTAATATGACGTCCCTTCATATGGTTGTCAGTATTGATGTGCCCCATAAGCGGGTGATGGGTGGATGTAAGGGTTGAGATGGTTCATAAAACCAATCAATCCATCCACTGCGTGGGACATACCAGGTTTGTCCCGAAAAAATGGTATGGGTCTAGGTGCATTAGGAAAAATTGTGTATAAGTAACCTGAATGGGAATAGATGAGGTCAAAATTTTGAGCCTTGTTGATGGATTCCTCTTCTGACTAAGGAAAGGTGGATGCTACATCCTTGGAAATAACATAGATGAGGGATTTGAGAAACCAATCAAGACATTGTTCTTTGGTGGTTTCTTCTTTACACAAACAATGATGTCAATGCCATTCATGGATGTGATCTACTATATGGATAGCAATGGTTTGTTTGAACTATGAGAAAAGTTCTAAGCGAGTATCATGACAAACTGGTAGTTGGAAAAATGAAAAAAAGGCCTTGGCCAATGATTCAAAGGTCACATGAGACCCTGATTTTTCATCCACATACCATTTGGCTGAGGAACCTGTGAGGGTTTGTTGAAACAACCTTAAGAATATGGAATAATCCATGATGTTGTTTGAAGAGAACCATAAGTGGAAGTTCATAACATGGTTGGCAGGATCTTCCCTTGGTTTTCCTTCAAACTTTGGAATATATGAAGGTAGTTTGGTAGGCATATTAGGCCTAGTGGGATCATGAAAAATTGGATCATTCATGAGTTTAGTCAAATCAGGAATGTTAAGGGATGCCAAGTATGGAATAGGGATATTTGGTGGATGATCAGTTCCAACCATCGTGTGAGCAGGTAGTGGACCTGTCCCTTGAGAGAGATTTGGTGGGGTTGTACTTCTCTCTTGAGAGGTAGTTTGACCCCCGCCTCCTTATGAAGGAGAACTAGTAGATGGATGGCCTTGGGAATTGGACCCAAGCAAAGTGGAACCAAGTAAATCTAATCCCAAAATAGTAGCACTCACGGGGGTGTGAGATGGTTGAGACGGTGAGTTAGAAAGGCTAGGGACTCCTCCTAGAATAGGAGGGAGATTCTGTAAGCATCTGGAATGATGGGGATTTTTTGGGTCCCCTATGGTTTCTGACTAGAAAAGAGAATGTTTGCAAATGGTTACAAGAGAGAAATAAATTAACAAGAGCTTTGTATATTTTGGACCTTCACAAGACAATATAACTCACAACTGCATGTAATCAAATGAGCATCATACATAAATCAATTGTAAAATAAATAAACATGTGGATAGGTGGATTTTGTCTACGTGGGGAAACAATAAAAAAAAAATATTGTGTCCTAAAAGACATATCATCATTCCTCTCAAATAGAAATGGACCTTCCAATACCACTCAACAATCAGGTCTGAATCCACCGATAGAGAAACTAGTGAAGGTTGAAATAACCAGTTATAATGAGGGGTATAGGGTGCATATCCCGAAATAACTCGCGATATTTCCCAATAGCCACACAAAATCTGATCAAGTTGCGATTGTATCCCACAATCACCACTTGGGTAGATGTCCTAAGTTTTGGTCACTAGGTACCTCAGTCAAAGTGAGACATTTAGATTTTTGGCCTCAGAAATGGATCATGGGATGGATTCCCTTCCAAGAGTTGGGTGACTCAAGGAGGGATGCACAGAAAAATTGGACTTCAGCCTTCAACCCTTCATGGGTATCTCCCTGCCTTATGGTGTAGGAACACTTGACTTGGAGGATTTGAAAGTTCCTTATTTCTCAACTTCTATTGTTTGAAAATGCGAGAACTAGATAATGGGGGGTTATTTGGATGCCTACCCCCGAGATCCTACCTAGACTAAAAAAATTCTTTTGGCACCTCCTATGGAGGAAAACTTAGTGGGTTTTTATAATTTTTTTAGATGTGGTGGGATGAGAGATTGGGGGTGTGAACCGATGTTGTTTGAAATAATGGGTGTGGATAATTTCCAAAGAAGTGGTGGGACATTTTGAAATTCCTTTGGAAAAAACCTACTTCAAACTCCACTGTTTAAAATGGAAATTATGTGTGTGTGGAGTGACTTTGTGTGTGAGCAAGTGAAAAAAGTGTGCCAAGATTTTAATAAGTTAAGTTTGAGTGTTTTCCCTTGACCAAGTTTTGAAGAGTACTTGGTCATACTCGACCACTTTTGGAACTACGAAAACTTGCCAATGAAGGAGCACAATGTGAAGCAGAAAATAAGGAAGCAAGACCTATTTTGGGGTTTATTTTAGGGTTTTGGGTTGATGTAATGGGAAAGAGATGTTGGCCCATGGGTTTACCCACGTTTAGGCCCATTTTGTAATCTATAAATAGGCAATATAGATAGTAAGATAAGGGGATATAGTAATGTAGTACATCTGTGTGATGTATGAATGCAAGCTTAATGCTAGTAATTGGATCTGTGTGATCGAATGTATATTAGAGTGCTATGTGCATGAGATCAGAGAGCTAAGTGCAGGTTGTTATAGTCTGATGCTGAAGAGAAAGGAAAAAGGATCTAGCGAGATGTGCAGATATTCTAGCCTATGCAAAGTAAGGGTCGTTAAATCTCTGTGCTGTAACTATTTGACCAAGATAATATAAAGAAGACTTTGTGGACGTAGCCCCAGGGTGGGGGTGAACCACAGTAACTGTGTGTAGTGTTTTGTGCTTCACTCTTATGTGTGTATCTCTTTCTTGGCTAAGTGCTTGATGTGGTTGAGTAGATCTAGTCATGCTCTATGCTATTGATGAATGAATGAACATTAGATCTGATATATGAGATGCTTAGTGCTTGATCTGTTGAATCTAACCTATATTTCTATGAATAAGTACTTAATCATTCTTAGTATAAGTATTCACTGTGATTCTCTGTGACTTATGCAAAGTATATTAATGAATGTATGTTAAAGAATAACTAATGCTAAGTGCGTTGTAAGAAAGATAATCATAGATTTGTGTCCCAGCTAAGGTTGTAGACACATGAGTCTTTCAACCATCCCTGCCTCTACCTCGGGTGAGACTTCATCTTCTTCATAGGTGTTGCTGAAAGGGCCGGTAGTTAGGGCTTTTTTGGTGCGCACTTGAGCGCTGAACCTTGGGTTTGCCCCTGTGCCAAAAAATGGTTTCATTGCTAGGACCTGGAACTGTGATTGTTGGGAATTGAAGAAGAAGAATCTTTGTGTGAAATAAGCTCTACGCGTAGATCTGTTTCCCTAGTGCGCAGTGTCCCCTANAGTTTCAACCTTGTGAGCATCAAAAAACAAAACACTTGCAAATAATCAAGTCTTCAAAAACCTATGCTCTAATACCAACTTGATCTAAAAATGAGGAAGACTTGTATTCTTGAAATTATTTGCAAGATTTTAATTTATGTGTTAAAATGCAAATGGATCAATTTTGCAACACAACTTTTTATAGAAATTACTCATTCAAGATGCATATAACAACAACAATAAATAATGAACAGAAAACACATAACACAACAAATGATAAAGGAGTTCACCCCTCTCTTGGGCTACATCTCCTGGTCCAGCTTCTAATGGATCTTTTGTATGATTTTCTCAAAGTGCTCAAATATGTGCTTTACAATGCTCAAAATGCCAAATAGATGGCTCCAATGGCTTCAGAATGTCCAAAAACCCTTAGCTGGGCTTTTTCGACACCTCGTTTGGCCAAAAATTGAAGAAGATAGGCTTCCTGGAAGATCCCCTTCAAACTTGCTGTCTCTGGATCGCCAAAATGCACCCTTGTTGCCTCAACCTAGCCCTCACGTGCTTTTATGTGGAAAAACTTAGCACCGGGTGCAACCGCACAACTGGTACAAACTGTCGAACGGTTACGTGCTGGCCCTTAACCACCAAGGCCCGTGGGCACATGGCCACCACATGACCGCGCACAATACAAACAGGGTTAAGGTTTAAACCATATATATAACCATGGGGTTAAACCGCACACACACCAAAATGGTCACATGTCATATATATAACCGCACGTAGACCACAATGGTTACACAACACATATATATAACCGCGGGTTTAACCACCCATAGTAATGGTCGTATGACATACATATATAACCGTGGGTCGGGGCTTAGCCCCGGCCCAGTCCGTGCCCCATTTCACATCATTGCAAACTCAAATAAATTTAAACGCATACATATGTTAAGTAATACATGTGGGAGCACCGGTTGGGCAACCCTTCCCAAGGCTTTACCCTGCTCGAAGGTCACGGGGTCAAATCCAGCCAACGACATAACTTTTAAACCAATATATAGGTGACACGTGGCAACCATTGATTGGGCCACGTGTCGCTATCCCATTCACTGCAAACAAGCCACGTCATATGCCAACTGTCCACACAACTACCTGCCATGTGTCGTACGGCCCTTGCCATGTGTCGTACGACCTGCCACGTCAGTATCCATACAGACTGTACGGAATGTACAGTCAGCATCCCTTTTTTTGCATGTTTGTCGTTTTGAACAGAACGCAATATCTCTCTCTCCCAACGTCTGTTTGAACCTAAACAAGTTGCGTTGGGTTTGTGACGACGAGGCCTATGCTCCCATTTGATTTGAATCGATTCCGAGCACTTTGAATTTTGAGCAAAATTTGATCCCCTGGATCAGAAAGATACCTTGAATGACCACCAACATGTTAGGCTATCAGAGATATTCAAAGAAAAGGAGAAAATTGAAGCAAGAATAGGGGACTTTGACATTGACTGTACTCTTGATGAAGAAGCACAAGTGAACATTATGCTAGAAATAACTTGGGAAGCTATAGGGAAGCCTGCCATTATCCCTTCCCTAGGAGAAACAAGTTTCTTTAGAGGAAAGCTAGTAAACCTATGTGGAAGGCTCGCCTAGATACCTATGACTGTCAATGGAACTTCGACAGAGGAAGACTTTGAGATCATTAAATTCGTTGAAGACAACGCCCCGTTTACCATGCTCATAGGAAAACCCTGGATTGATAGAGAACATGCCAGACAAAGGGAAGAAGAGAAATTTTTGGAACATAAGAAGCAAGATTTAAAAGACTTTATGACCAGAAGGATCACACACTTGATTGAAGAACAGAAGATCAGACCGTAGATAATTAATATTAGTACCTCCGATGTCGAATCTAAGAGAACACTTGAGGATTTGCAGAAGATCAAGTTACCTATTTTTGATACAGAAGAAGTATTATCAAGGAATCCTATGAAATATTTTCCATAGCATGAAGTAACTAAGACCACATAAGAATGGTAAAAGCATTAATGAGACGAAACTCACTGGGAAGAAGGCTAGGAAGTTAAGGAAGAAAAGGGCTAATACTGTAAGATTACAAGAAGTTCTAGAGGACACTTCACAACAAGAAGAATTGCAGAATTGGAGCTTCATTGAGATATTAGAACAACGACATAGAATAATTCACCATGATGAAGAAATATAGCCATTGGAACCGATATACCCGTTCGACCGCCGCTCTGAACGGATCGAAAAGCAGTTATGGGTTACCACTAGACCGTTGGCTAGCACCAGAATGGATAAGAAAGGAGTTAATGAAGGCCCCATGTCTTTTGCAAGAAGACTATTGCTGAGATTGTCTACTTAACCTGTCGCGCCACGCACCGAGAATACTTTTTGCTAACTGAGAATATGAGCGCGAACCCTGAGATCATTGCCTTACTATTCACTGTCGTCTTTAAATTCCTGTTGCACCCGAGCCAACTGACCCAATTTTGTATGTCGAACGAACTCAGCACTGCTGAGAAAATTATTGAAGAAGTTCTAATTGATTTAATGGCTGAGAGAGTCATGTTAGAACGCAAAATGTCTACAGGTGTACATGCAACGTCCTTGGGCGTACTGCCAACTTCCCCCTCCACTGCTCGAGCAGGACCATCTCAACCGCCTTTGGAAAGACTATCTAAGCTAGGAAATGACTTCACCACTATGAAGATGATCCCAAGCATCTTGCCTAAATATATCCAACCACTAAGCGAACCAGTGAATCGAGACTATGTACCCAGAGACTTCAACTATGCTGTAGTCACTACATACCTCCCGAAAGGGGTGCGCGCAGTTCATACTGACCAGGAAAAGCTCACCACGCTGAAATCCAATGATTTGAACCTTGGATATCGCAAGGTATATAGTATGCTAGCCCTGCACAAGTATTTGACCATTACAAAAGGAAAGAACCCCAAGATTGTACTGCAACAATGGACCCATAACCTTGCACAGTCAACCCTTCTCAACGTAATGAAGATTCCACATTTCGGGAGGCATCAGGAAGTAAATGCCTATGTTAGACTGTTGCTATCTTGCTACCATGGAGGATACCTATGGATGGACCGACGCATCACCGTGGATCCGATTCTGATCAATCAGATCACTGGGCTAAGCATGCAGGGCCCTGACCCGCAAGACTTTTACTTGGGAAAGACCGCAGATCGTGCTCTCGCTCAACGAATAAAAGACACATATGGTGATATGGAGAAAGGAACATGAGGTTACAAGGTAGCCTCCATTGAGAATGCAACTGTACGCTTTGGCTGCCAGCTAATCGCAAGAAAGTTAGTCCGAAAAAATAAACCTACACAAGTGACCAGATTTGTAGTTGACCTCGCAGGGAAGTGCGCGGAGGGACTACAAATGAACTGGGTGAAATACCTTATAAATCAGCTAGAGCTTGACTGTAGACAAGCGCAGGACCAAGGGTATGAGTTCCAATTTAGCTGGTTGCTCATACTCATCGCCTTCATTGTGTGGGAACTGCCCGAGGGAGCCACGTTTTCGAAGATCGAACCCTTCGAACCCCTGACCGCAAAGTTCTGTACGTTGTTGTACTCCAGCGACATGAACAAATAGTGGCAGTCCAATGCCATCTTCCATGTGTACTACATTCAGTTGAGGAATTCCATTTAGTCTACACCGTGCATTACACCCAACACTCTTCATAGGTTTCGACCTTTGATAAAATTTAGTGCAGATCGTCACTTCACTTATATCACAGCACACGCAGATGAGCACAAACAACAACTCCAGTCATATTACAAGTTGGCAGAAGATGACCTGGAGGAGATTACCAAGGAATGGTTGGTAGACCTCCTTGTTGCAGCAAACTCCGCAGAGATGTCTGACGTAGATAGCCCTGAANCACAACACATCCATGAAGACTGCTTTGCTCTCACCTGCGAAGGGAGGTAATGATGAAGAACTAGGGGGCACAGAAGTTGAACAGAGCAAAGGCGAGGTTACCCCACCTAGGGACGAGGCAGAGTCGTACAAGAAAAGGAATTTTACCCCACCGAGGCCCTCATCCAGAAAGAAAACTAAGGCCACCTGGACCACACTTAATACTACACTTACCCTGGATGATTTTGACTTCTTAATATTGCCACGCTGAATGATGTTTCATTAGAGCTCGCGGAAAAGAAAGAAGCAAAGAAGGAGGAACTATTCCGCCGGATCACATGTGAATTAAAAGAAGTGCAACAGACACTTCAGTCTAGCCAAGAAGTTTCTACGACGCTGTTAAGAATGGAAAAATCAGGAACAGGTGATGAGCCCACACAGTTATGCCAGATCACCGAGAAAGTCGAAGCTCGCCTTCGACGAGCTCAAGAACATAGTGAAAGCCACCCAGGCTTTGGCGCAAGCACAGAGCGCCCAAGAAGAGAAACGAAGAAAGTCAGAACATGATCAACTTGACTTACAAGCGAAATGGGAGGAGAAAAATCCCAGTTACAGTAGAGCAAGGACCAGTTGCTAGCAGAACAACTTGAAACACAAGAAAGAGTTCACAAGGCACTGCGCTCTGTGACGATCATAGAAGTGAAGATGGAAGATCGTATTCCATAGCAGGTGACCCAACTGGAAGCAATAATCTAACAACTTCAACAACGCAACACAGATCTGGAGCTCCACACCGTGCCTGAGACACCGCAAGAGATAAGAGATCTAAGAGAGGCCACTGCTCGAAGCGTAATCGACTGATTAAAAACTTTGGCTTTAGAATGTAGGAAGCTAAGCACCAGAAGCGCCCAAACCTATGAAACCCTCGCAAAGAATCCAGAATTGCAGACATTGGAGGCAAAACTCCATGAAGCAAAACAACATGCAGATGTGCTACAAGCGCAGTTGAAGTCCGTGACCCCAATCCAAAGAATGAAGAGGTTCACAGAGCAACGCACAACCCAACAACAAGTACACACATTGCAAAGTAAAGTAATGGACGTCTCTCAACGACTGCAACCACTCCAAGAGAAGGCATGCCAACTATTCGCTGAACTTGAAAGCCAAGGAGTTGACCTCGAACAGGGTGTGATCATTACAGAACAACGCTTGGAAGGACCACTCAATGACACAGTAATCTAAGAATTTACTAAACAAGAGGCTATCGCACTGCAGCAGATCAAAGCCGCTTGAGCCAAGCTCAAGGCGTTCAAAGCGGAATTGGTCAGACCTGAGTGACTCGGGACGAGTCACAGGTGAGTGTTGGGGGCCTATTGGCCCTTGACCAAGTTTAAGAGTACTTGGTCATACTTGACCACTTTTGGGGACCGCGACAGCTTGCCAAAGATGGAGTGCAACGTGAAGAAGAAATTGAGGAAGCAAGACCTATTTTTGGGTCCATTTTAGGGTTTTGGGTTGATGTAATGGGAAAGGGATGTCGACCTATGGGTTTACCCATGTTTAGACCCATTTTGTAATCTATAAATAGATAGGAAATGTAAGAAATAGAAGAGGTTGTGGCCCACACCACCACAGTCGCACTGCATGTGGAATCAAAGCATGATGTCATAATGTGTAGTCCTCATATATAACTTTCCAATGGGCTATCGTGCGCCTAAAACATAGATCATATGCAAAAGTTACGACCCTAGGAAGTTGATGTACCAACTTAACCCATAAGGGCCCACATGACTTTTGGTGCTTCATCTCCTAGGGTTAGTGTTTTGGATGTCTAGGGTTTTTGTTTACTTCTTGATGCTAAAAATGCCTAGAGGCCTCTGTAATGAACCTCAAAAATCACATAAAAAAAGAAAGTTTATTCCCATGGCATAAATCAATTTCGTTTTAAGCTTATAATGTAAAAAAAAAAACAGGAATGATTCAATTCTGACCGTAAGGGTATTATTACACCCATCTAATCTACTTCGAACAGAAGCTTCTGTGGGTAAAAGGAAAAGTCCCTCCACGATTTTGTTCCTTCCCTTATTCCCTGCAGCCTTCCAACATACTCAAAGTAAGAGGGCGATACAAATTTAGCTCGAAGGAGCCTCTGTTGTTTAGAGAGAGAAAAGGATATCACCTTGAAGTTTTTAGAGCGAGGCTGAGAGCAACATCGTCTCACAGGGGTCGAGATCCAATGGAAAAACGCCAAATCTTCCTCATCAAATATCTTTAGGAGAATGAACGGTGATAAAATTGTCAGGAAAAGGACCGAAATCTAGTGGATTGTTAGATCCCATAGATCTGTGCGGAAGTTAAGGATGATCTATCAAAACTCAGGAGGGTAACGATTAGATGTCTTTAGAGGAACGAACGGTGGAAAATTCATTGGGAAAGTATCGAAATCCCGTGAATCGTCGGATCATAAAGTTCCTCACAACAACTTGCGAAAAGAGAAAAAGGACGAGTGGGACCCGCCTTTCGGGGTTTTGGGGTTCAGAGTTTCGTGAATTCAAAGCCTAACCTCTACACCCCAGAACTCCCAAAATCGCGAAAAGTGAAAAAGAGGAAAGGTGGGACCCCCTTCGGGATTTCGAGATTCGGAATCCTGTGACTTCAAACGCCAAGCCTTTACACACCAGAACTTCCGAAATCGCGAAAAGTGAAAAAGAGGAAAGGTGGGACCCTCTTTGGGATTTTGGGATTCGCAATCCTGTGACTTCAAACGCCAAGCCTTTACACACCAGAACTTCCAAAATCGCGAAAAGTGAAAAAGAGGAAAGGTGGGACCCATAATTCGGGATTTCAGAACTTGGGGTTTCAAATGTCAAACAACAACGCAAACATATCCCGAAGCTCTGAAAAGGTAAGGTGGGACTCGCTACTTCGGGATTTCGAAACTTGAGGTTTCGGGGTTTCAAATGTCAAAACCACGCAAGACATTTCCCGAGGTTCCGAAAAGGTAAAGTGGGACCTGCTACTTTGGGATTTCGCAACTCGGGGTTTTGGGGTTTCAAATGTCAACAACCGTGCAAAACATTTCCCGAGGTTCCGAAAAGGTAAAGTGGCACCCACTACTTCAGGATTTCGGGATTGATGAACACATGGTGCACAACCACAGAAGAAAAAGGAAAACCGAAAAGAGAAAAGTGGAAGCTTCGGGGTTTCGGGATTCAGAACTTCGTGAGTTCAAAATCCATACTTCAATATACATGAACCTCCGAAAGGCGAAAGGGAAGTTGGACTAAGTGTTCCTGTCAAAAAGTTAAGGAAATAAAAACAAATGCAAAGGGAGAGAGAGCTCCTACTATAACTCTTCACACTAGTTTCATCACTCCTTGGTCTTTAACCTTTGCGGGTATTCTTTAACTTCATTTT
>JASDQU010245014.1:31107-43531 GCA_032191745.1 Picea mariana
AGTGAATGATTTGGATAAACAATTTAATCTTAGCCATAGTGTCTAGGTTAGATTAGTGAATAAATCTGGCCAGACTGTCTAATCCTAGTTAGATAGCCCTAGGGTAGAGTAATTTCTTAACCCAACAGTTTAATCTGGGTTAACTTTCATAGGAAGATAGGTTAGCATGTAGATTAGTTGCTTCATTATCTCACTCCAATAAAACCATCTTGATGTAAAATGTTGCACCATGTTCCAAGTGATTAAAAGATAGTTGGTCGAACCCCCTTGGTAGTGCATATTTGAAAAGTTTGGGAAAAACCCATAAAAACGCTTTTATCCTAAGTTTTCCCAACGCATGTGTTCTCCGCGCCCCAGTTTATGCTTCTTGCACATTTCAACGGTTTTTATCGCGAAACCCAGATCTATGGTGCATAGAGCATTCTGAACTCCCCCGACTGGGGGCGGGTCTGGAATCGATAATAAGACTTGCGCACATCTGGACGGCCTAGAGACGAGCGCTTAAATCAACGATCCAGATTGGATTCCGGACCCCCCCGTCTGTTCTGCCTTTAATGGAGCGGGGGGGGGGGGGTTCAGAATGAATGATAATCAGTGCGCTAAGATCTGCGGCCAGGAAAAGGGCACGTAGATCAACATCCCTAATTGGATTTTGGACTCCCCCTGATGATCTTCTTTTATCCAAGGGGGGGGGTCCGGAATGGTTTTTCCCTCTGGCGGGCCCGTTTTCATACGTGGTGTCATCTTGTTGGTCCCGAAGTCCCATTCCCATCTGCTATCTGACAACCCCCGTCACTCATGGACGTCATCTTCCACTTGTTGCACTTGCTCCTGAGTTATGTCACATCCCATAATTGTTGTCAGTCCCCTACCCCTTTTCACTCATGACCAGCCCCTTATTGCAACTTTCACCTTCAATCCCTAGCAACCACATCACCCGTCCGTATGTTTTGGCCACCATCACCTGCCATCTCACCCCCAAGTGGCCCGTGTCCATTTATTACTGGATAACATACCCATTATCCTGCTGACCTATCTCCCGTGCCCAACCGACCCCAGTTTTAAATAAAACTACTGTTATTCCCCCTACATTCATTATTCACCCATCACACAAGAAAATTTACCTTTTACTCCTCCATTGCATTCCCGTTTCCCTCGTCCATAGTCAGTCGACCCCACTAACGTCATGTTTATTATAGGTACTGTTGCAGAGATGGCACCAAAGCCAAGACAAGCAGAAGGAGAGGAGAATCCTTTTCTCCCACCTCTTGTCGACCTGGACAAGATCCCACTGGTCGACAAAGACAGATTGATTGCAGATACCCAATGCGATTTTGATTTCTCAAACCTCCAATCATGGCTCAGGGAGTCTTTCCTGGACCAGAGCGATGAAATTGGACTCTGGGAGTCCAATTTACCCCTTTACCTTTTTCCCCAGATCCACCATTTTCCTGAATTCGCCCTTAAATTCCAAGCTCATTATATTCCCGAACAGAGGGCCATCATCTCCTCATCCGGAGACACCCTGTTCGTCATCATGCCTGAAGACATAGACCAAATGATGCAAATTCCCCGTGCTGATTTGACTTCTCCTTTCAACCTAGAAATCCTTACAGAGTTGTATCAGAAGATGACTTTTCCCCAGAGAGCTCAAATATTCGATTTGTTCCTTCCCACCTCTGCTCAATTCCATTCCACAAATCCCCTTTCCCCATCCTCCATGTTCTCCACCAAGGGAAACCAGGTCATTTCCTCCCTTTGTGCTCTTTTAGGGTACTATTCCGACCAGTGGGTAGATGAGCCCATTTTGGGTTTTCTATCCATTTTCTCCACTAATGAAAAACCCACCACAAAGTTTGATTTCAGCACCTTCTTGGCAGACAATATTCATGAACAGTTCGTGAATTTTAGCACGGAAGGCATGTTTAGATACTCGTCTATATTTGCCTACATGTTTGTTTTCTATCAAGCGGATAAATTTAGTTTTTCCATGCAGAAAATGGACGCAGATGGAAGGCCTCATCCAGTGACAGCATGGACTTCTTTGTTGAAGCATAACTCCACAGAATACAACTTCAAAGCATTCATCGATCTGTTCTACCACCCTGTGGTAAGCATGTTGAGAGGCAGGCCCGAGCCTTGAATAAACGATGAAGTCTAGAGAATCCTGCATCTCTCGGAGAACACAAAGATTGGGGATTGGTACCTGTATCAAAACCACATTGAGATCAGAGTATTTGGGTGCGAGTTGGCGCCCTACAAGCTGCCAAAGTATGTGTCGGTAAGAATATTTGCGTTAGAATATATCATATAGATCATGAATTCAGATGACATCCATTTTGTATCCTTGAAGAAAAAGCAACAACTTAGAATCAAGGAGCAGATTGGCTCCTTCATCTGCAACAGTCGAGGCGACGGGGAAGAAGTTGACAAGATGTTGAAAGAAATGAATTTCTTTATGAGTTTCCTATGGCACTATGATCCATGCGGGATCATTTCAGAAATGTGGGTGAAAAATAAAAACATCCCGTATGTTCATGAGTCCAAGCCCGAGATTGAAAAATTCACCAATCAGACAGTGTGGGTGCCTGACACCTTGATCGAAGTGGAACAGCAGGTTCCCCCGACCACTGTTCCACCAACTACTACACCACAGGTCCCTAAATAAAAGAAGCCTCGTCAAGAATCCTCTCCGCCTATCACGAAGGTATCGTCCGAGGATTTCCAGTTGCACACTAAGAGACCCAAGACAATCTCAGTTCAGGTTCCAACTAGAGAAAAAGAGGTTCCACCTACCACAGTGACTAAGTTTGTGATTCCACCCTTCGGGTCGATCCTTCATAAGTAAATAACCCCAGTAGTACCGAAGAAATCCACAGACTCCCCGTTGGACACTCAACCAAGCAAGACTGGGCCCAAATTGAGCATTTTTGAGAAGTACGAGATGATTAAGAAAAAGAATCAAACCCTTACCAGCAGTACTTACGCTCAATTTCGAAAATAGACGTCAACTGCGCAGCATAGGCTGTTGTCTACATTTGACATAGAAAAGGGTAGGATGCACATGGCCTTCCTCCAGGCGCAAGTACCAGACCCCAAGGTAATCATAGACTACAAGAGGGCCACCTTCGAATTCCAGACGAAGGACGTGCACCTAACAGATCAGATGGATCTACACAAGTGGAAAAGGGATATGGTATTCCATACATTGGCGCATGCTTCTGCTTCTGCAGCCAAATTAAAGGTGTCGCTCAACAATGCTCAAACGCAGCTCAAGTTGGAGAAGATATCGTCCTTTACAAAGGAGAATAGAATCAAGACGTTGGAGGAGCTGGTCCTCAAGATCGGTTATGATCCTTTGAACGTCAAAGCTGCAGAGGAAATGATAAAGAAGAAGAATGCAGACATCACTTCCTTGAGGAAACAACTGAAAATCCCGCCCACAGAGGACTCACAGGCGAAGGAGATAGCAGAGAAAGAGGATGAAAAGGACGAAATGCTCAAGCTGCTCATGGAGCAGAATGCATAGCTCAAAGAAATGGAAGCTGAGATGGAGAGATTATTAAAAGAAAAGGAGAAAATGAAACCAATGGAAGTAATTCCATTGAGTTCCATTCCTATTTCAGGAGCAAGCACAGCAGCAGTAACATCAATCCCATCCGCAACACCAGTGACACCACAAGAGGGGACAACTGATCTCGCCAAATCCATGGAAAATATGAACCTGCAAGAAACAGAAATCAGCAGGCTTAAGAAGGAAGTTGAGAACCTCCAGGAACTCAAAACTTCTTTCCAGACCGGTTTCTCCAAAGAAAAGCAGGTAATTGAACAACTCAAGAAGGAACTACAGCAGCTCCAAAAGAAAACAGTGGCAGGGAAGACTTTGGCTGAGGTCAAAGAGAATGTATGGACAGACATCACAAAGTCCATAAATGAGATATGGCCCATGATCCAAATTATGTTTGAACATAATGAGTTGGTCCAGAGGAGTAAACAAGCCATTGAGAATATCAGAGTAGAATTGGGAGGTAGACCAACTCAGGCAAATGATATCATCAAATTCCTCAATTCTAAGACCAGAGAAGAGCTAGAAGAGTTGAAGATCAAGGATAGAACAGAGACCATCCTTGAGGTCAAAAGAGTTTTGACCAAGAAAGGATTAATGCTTCAACTAGAAGAAAAGGTTTAGACCATGGACCTAAGGGTACATAAATTCTTCAGCAAGATCAAGGCTCTCCAGAAGAAAGGTCTCCCAGGTCTGAAGGTTATTAATGATAAACTGATGACACTCCCAGATTACAAAAAGAGACTGTCTGAAGTGTCTAAAGACAGTTCAAAGTTTGATGGCATACAAGGGAGCATCACCAGAAAAGAATTCCTGGATGCTCTTCAGTTGGACATCAGTATCCAACATGAGATTCGATACATATTCCTCACTAAGCCCACATTCGCCAAGTATATGGAAATAGACGAAGTGTATCAGAGATTGCTCAAAGTCACTGTGCCTAGTCATCTCAGATGGGAGGAACTTTGCAATCTACTCGATTAGCAGATGAGTTGTCCAGGTCCAGTCACCTGTCCAGTCAGATGAGGTTGTGCAAAGGCTTCACAAACAGTCTACCCAGAAATTCCGCGTGCAATTGCACCAAGTCATCAAGCAGTTTGATTAGTTAAATTAGTTAGGCTAAAAATAGAGGTAGCACATCCTGATCAGTTATGACAGAAACGTTTGTAATTTGAGTTATAAATACTTCACCTTTCGAAGTATTGAGGGTTGTTGATCTTCACACCCTGACGCTATTAGATTGTACTATTTTTTAAGAGATCTTCCATTAATAGAAAGGAGGCACTTTTACAGGATTCTTGCATGTATTCACTGGTGATGTCTATTCTCTAAGTTGAATGTTGTTCTTGCTTTGTGATCATATTGTTTTCTGAAACTAATCTTTAAGAGTAACGTATGTTGCAGGATTTATCTTAGATACCTTGTTTTCGACTCGAAATATTTTAATGTTTATCTTCTGATGTTTTCAATTAATAAATTCTTAACTGCTTCTTAGTTGAATTTATATTTCTCATATTTTATTCTGTCCATCATTTAAGCTACTAAAAGATCCAGTGAGTATATTATCTCGCCCTGTGGAAGTCTTCTTTTCTCATTTCTGGTTGGATTTCATATTTAATTAAATATTGACCCCATAGCCCAATGGAGGTGTAGACTGTCTCAACCAATTAAAAAACACTTTGACAACAAAACCCACCTATTTCTTTAGCTAGCCTAATATCTAAAATTGAAAACATAGCTAAATCATATAGAGAGATCCCTCTCTGAAGCTGGAAGGGATAGNGTATATTTCTTCTGTTTCAACCTCTAGGAAATTTACTAAGTGCTAGCAGGAGGTTCAAATCTTGTAACCTAACCTAGGCTACCCCTACATACCTCATCCTACCTTAAATTTAACCTACATCCTAAGCCTAGCAATCCTAGACTCTTAGTGGCCTAACGCAAGACATCTAGGCCTAATCTCAATAGCTCCCTAAAGCTACTAATGCTACTAACTTGGCACTCAATTTGGGACTAACATAACTATTACAAAGACAGTCCCACCATTTTAATGCTAGATATAGATTCACTCTGACACAGTCCCTCGTTCCTGGAAGTTTTGGGGTGATTAATATATCATTTGATTTATTGCAATGTATAGAACAACATACCATTGTAGCTTTGTTTGGTTGTCTCCAAAATTACTCTGTATTTTTCATCTAGGTCATTAACTGACTAAATCCAATAACTTGGATCATGTTCCTTTTAACTAGATTTAGATACTAAGTTCCATATAAGTATACCTTGCAATTGTTGTTGTCACCATGTTTGTGTGGGTTTGTTCTTTTGGTCACTTGTTTATTAAATATTTCCTTAAGCTAATGATATAGTTGAACCTGTGACAAACACACAATTATAATTATGTTCCCTATATTTAAGTGAAACTTATAATCATTTATCATAAATAAGGAAACGATATTTTTATTAAATTTGGATTTGAGTCCTAGTTGATGCCATAATTTAGATTATGTTCTGTGTGGTGATTAATTGTAGAAATGGGAAGAACTTATTATCATTCAATTGAGTTCAGTAATGAGGTGTGTATTGTCTTTGTCCAGACTATGAATAGGATATTTAAAGAAATCCAGTATCAAGGTTCCTATTCCATTCCACATGCCCTGTGAGTGGAAGGAATGCCCTTTTTAATACTAGAACCCCTTGTCCATCTGATGAATGTGTTCCTTTTTTAACCAATTCTCTCCAAGGTGATATTGTTTGCTTATTATTTCATTGTCTATGTCTACCTTTGGCATCATTGCCTATGTTATCCACTTTTGTTGTAATTTCAGGGTAAGTATAAATACAATTATATTTTGAGGATGATTCATCTTTGCATCCATGAATTGGATATCTACAATTGCAATCTTTGAGTGTGAAAATTATTCCACTTTGTTTTTCTCAGTGGTGGGTCTGCCATGTTCAACACTGGTGGTTCCTTCTCCATTATGTTAAAGCATAAGACCTAGTTTCCTTTTGTTTGTGTATATAATATATCCACCCTTTGTTTCAACACTTCATTTATGTCCTCTACTACTGACACTCTTGCAGTTCTCTCTCTACCTTATTTTTGTATCCATACTAGACTCTAGACTTTGGAAACTATCCTTATTTTAGTATTACGTGTGATTTGACCATATTTTAATTATGTAGATTTATGAAGTTGACTTCACTGGTGTGTCCATATTTGGTTTTCAAGTTATGGGAACCACGATTCTTGATTTTATTTGGAAAGCTTATGTTGCAAAATTTTAGCATATCATAGAAAGTAGATCATTCACAATAGTTCACTACTTGATTGAATTTTCCATATGGAAGTTTGTCCTCCGAGAACTGGGAATGATCACTATATTTTGATATTCATCCTTTCTTTGAAAAGGGCCTTTTCATTTCTCCACTACAAGTTTCATTGGCATTCAAAAGGGAACTGGTTCTCATTTATTATGTCTTTATCCTTTCCCAAATTCCATAGTTAAGTGAGATAGGCCATCTATTATTATTCCTATTATACATACCATCGTCAATGCAAGGATGAAGTTAACGATACTAACATTCAATAGAAGGACTATCAAAGCCTAATAACAAAACAATTTTACCCTACAAATCATTTATAGAAAAGCATGAAAATTTCCATGGTCTTGCACTCTAGTTTCAACGCTTCCAGTAGTTGGTGGATGGGTAGTATTTGACCTCTAAGCCTATTGACAATGTGGATGCTCCATTTTTTGGTCCTCATTGAGTGACATATTTTTTATTAGGAGCAAACCCATTGAAGACTTCTAAATGTACTTGTGCCTATAGAATGCCAACGCGGGTGACTGCTCATGCTCCATCTTCTTTACATGTCGTTGTAGCTTCTAAATTTCATCTTCTTGTTCCCTAGATTTTTCTCTTAGGAAATTATTTTCCACATCTAATAGGAATTCCTTCGATTTAATAGTGCCCAACTACTCCGTAATGGAAGTCTGCTACTGTGAAATCTCCTCCACCCAATGCTCTAGATTCACCTTCCACAATTTGAGGCTCGATATTAAATCCTCTAGCATGGATTGAGACTAATCACAATGGTTCTTACATCTATAAATGACAAGGTAAATTGGATCACTGGTATTGACCATTAGGGGGTTGACTCCAGTGCCAACTCCCAAGTACATAATGAAAGTATGCTTCTGTAGCTTGCTAGTCTGGGCTTATTCTTGTGTGAATGGAATATTGTTTTTTTTTAAAAACCCCAACATTTGTTTCTCTAGCGACGAAGAGGTTCATCGCTTGTATAACCATTTGGTTGAAAAGTATGTCACTTCGTCACTTTAGCGACTACCTGCTCGTATTTTGTTTGACCTTTTTAGCTTTAAGGTTGGTCGGTCTAGCGACTAATCTTAGTCGTTCTACCGAATAACCGTTGTTTATTGACTAAGTTTGCCAGGGTTGTCTTGGTCACTCTTGCGACTAATATTTGTCATTAGACTGAATAACTATGGTCGCTAGAGTGACCAAGGTTATATTTTCCTTAGAGATGCTAGCAAGGCTTGCAACTATAGTTGGTCGCTAGACCGACTAATCTTGGTCGATGGATCGTCGAATGGTAACTTTTCCATATTGTCAATAGGCTTCGTTTCTCAGTTGCTAGACCTTGCAAAGATCCACCTGTGGTCACTAGACCGACGAATTGATTCTGATGAAAAAAAAATCATCTTGGTCACAACAACGACCCTATTCGGATGAAACTTCATCGCTACTTCATCGCAAAAATGTTCAAATTTAGTAGTAAGCATGTGAAAATCCTTTTATGAGGGATAGAAGCCAATGGATGGAGTACCTAGTTTAGGAAGGAATTTTGTTGAAAGGGAGTCAATTATGTCTTCTGAAATGTTCCATGAGGGACAATTTGTTGAAATAAAAAAATAGTGGAGGATTGGCTGGAAATTTTGGCCATGATAAGAAATATCCACAATTGAGTTCTTCATATTATTGGTTAGGAATGAGATATGACGTGAAGAAGTTTGTGAATAGATGTAGAATCTGCCAATATGATAAAGGAAAAAAATAGAACACTGGGCTATACCAACCATTTACTATTCCAAATAGGTCATGAGATGTTATAAGTATGGATTTTGTTCTAGGGTTTCTAGGAACTTGTTGAGGGGTCCAAAATCCATTTAACTCAATAACAGGAACTAAACCTGCCTAAGAGGCCCAATTATACTTGTAACTGTTTGATGAGTGCTAAGGTTCTCCAAATTTGTGATCTATATGGGTTTGTCAATGGGATTTAGTTGTGATTGATAGACATGTATTTATTTTCTGTTAAGCCTTCTCCTTAGGCTAGGCAATTCTCTTTTTGGTTCTTTTTTTTTATAATGTTAAAACAAAATGAAGATGAAACTCTAGACTAGATGACAGAGATAATCTATGTTGGGCCCTTTATTTTTTTGTTATAAGTTGCGCAAGGAAGGCTATAGTCCCAATATTGGTAAACAAAATTTGCACAAGCCACAGAGGAGATGGACAACAAAATGAAGAAAGAAATCGAAAACCGTTGGAAGGACAAAAAAACACTGGCATGAAGAAAGAAGTTACAACAAAACAAGAAAAGAAAGCATGCGAAGTCTCAAACCCGAAGATCCCAATTGGCTTATATATACGAGATGAATATGATTGTAAAGGGTTAATATGGAGATGTAATTAGGATAGTTGTTGATCCTCGCTAGTCATTTGTTATTGTCCAATTTTGTGTAAATGTGAGCTAGATTTCTAGAGTCTTGATTTTGGAACCAGACCAAGGCTGTAACATAGTCATGTCATGTTGTAATGTTGAAAGAGAAAGGGTTTGGGCTAACCTTGTTTCTCAGTAGCATAGAGTTTTTTTGTTAGCTTTGGCATGACTGAGATGTGTCTGTTGTTATGAGGAAAATCTCTCTATGGCTAGGGGAAAACCACAACAGATGAAAATGACTACAAAAATCAACGCTATTTTCAAGTATGATATATAAACAAATATTCTAGAAAGACAAGATAAAAGGCCTACTTTGTCCAAATGTTCGATGAATTTCACCATTGAGCACTTGACCCAAAGAAATATACCTACAACTAGTCCTAAAAAACCAAGCAAAGAAAACATATGGTGATAATATATGATGTAAGCACATTCAAGAGCATAATCCATTAATATACATAACAAATAAGCCCATGGAATAATAATTCAAATATTTTCAAGATATCAATTGGATGGGAAAAGAGTATTTCTATTAATATATGATCAACATAAGTGAAAAAGTTACAGACTTCTATGTCAGAATGGTTCGGAAACGAGAAACTAAGTTCCTCCTAGATGGGCCTCAACCACTTCAATCCTCCATGAAAGGCAAGCTCATAGAAGAGATAAAATGAAGTTATCAATCAATAAGGGAAGAGCTTGACGGATGAACACTATGTTCAGACTTAAAGGAAGAATGGATGCAGACTCAATATGAAGTTGTTGTCCCTTGACTAGGTTTTGTGGAAACGTTGGTCATGATTGACCAATTTTGGGACTTCGATAGGCTGATTGAAGTAGAGCGCAAGGAGAAGCAGAGATTGTGGGATCTCGCCACCTTTTGTGGAATTTTTGGGTTAGGGTTTATATAACGGGTATGGGATGTCATCCCATGGGGTTTACCCATTCTTAGGCCCATTTTGTAAAGTACAAATATAAAGCTAAGCGATGTAAGTAGGGGAGAGATATAGTTGCGGTGATAAGTAGTACTATGTACAAGTGATTGGACTTTTTTCATATTGTATGTGAGACTTGCAAAGCTAAGTGAAAGTCATCTGTAGTTCTTTGTGCATAGACTTTGTGAGGTTATGTTCCTATATCTACTTGGGGAAGGAGGATATGGCAAGGTGCGCACAGATCTCCTATCCNCTGTGTTGTGGTTTCTTTGTGCACTATGATTGATATGGGATTGATGTGATTTATTCTTAGTGGAGTAATGTATGTTTAGATGCATCTGATATGATAGCTTAGTTCTTAGTAATGCGAATGAATGCTAGATCTGATTTATTTCCATATGTTAAATGCTTAGATGAGTTAGATCTGATTGAATACTACGTTGCTTTGTAATTAGGGTTTTATCTGCGATGTGAATAAGGGTTAAATACCAATGATGATAACTAATAAGTTATTTGTTAGAGTGTTGTAATCACAGATATGTGTCCCAACTAGGTTGTAGACACTTGAGTTCTGCAACCACCCCTTCCTCTACCTTAGGTGAGACTTCATTTGCTTCGCAGGTGTTTTTGAAAGGGTCGGGTATGCCCTTGTGCCAACAAATGGTTCCATTTCCCGGACCTGAAACTGTAATTGTTGGGAATTGAATAAAAGAGAAAGAGTTTTGAGTAGATATGTTTCTCTAGTGCACAGTATTCTACTCAACTTTCAAATCTCTGTGCTAAGAAAAGAAGTCTGATCTAAAGAAAAGAGGTAAGATCTTAAAGCTTTGTGCTCTGATAAAGATAAGATAAGTGGAAATTTTTGTTTCAAAATAATGGACCTAGGTATGTTTGATAGATTTTGTCCTAGTCTGAAAACTAGGGCACAACTAGGAGAAAGAAGATATGATATGAATAGATCTGATAGAACTAGTGAAAGATATGTTATTCCTATGCATATAAATAATTTTTGGACTAACAAGTGAATGTAGGATCCTAGAAAGAATTTTTTGCAGATTCATCATTGTGATCCCAGTGCTCAGTACAGGAAAGGTTGTGGATCATTTAAAAGAAAGAGAGGATTAACTCTTTGTTATAGTTTCAAAAGACTGAGACATATTGCTAAGGAATTCCCTGATAGAAGTCCTATTTTCCTTTGTTGTAAATCTACTATACATGAAGTGTTGGATTTACCTAGAATGATTGCTAAAGTTGAAAATATGAGAATGAGACAAGAAAACCATGAGAAAGGTCAAGAAACTAAGAATATGCTAAAGAACCAGAAAGAATCAGAGGCTATATTATTGCAAATGAAAGAAACACTGAATGATCACAGAGACATCATTTTATCAGAGATATTAAACGAGAAAGAGTGCATAGAAACAAGAATAGGGGACTTAGACATAGACTGTGTATTGGATGCAAAAACATAGGTGAATATCAACTTGGGAAATTTTAGGAAAGTCTGTTATTGTTCCTTCACTGGGAGGAATAGGATTGTTTAAAGGAAAGTTGATAACCCTATGTGGAAGACTTTTCCATATACCTATGACTACTCATGAAATAATGGAAAAATAAGAATTTGAAGTCATTAAGTTTGCTGAGAAAAACGCCCCCTTTGCACTTTTGTTAGGAAGGACCTGGATTAAGAAAGATCAGATCTGAAGGAAAGAAGAAGAGGAATCTCTAGAATAGAAAAAGAAAGAATTAAGGAATTTCATGGCTAGGAGAATAATGCACTTAATAGAATAACAAGAGGACAAGTCGAAGCTACTAAGGGCCAGAGACCTAGCTGACGAAGTTGAAAGAACATGAGAAGACTTGAAAAAAATGTCCATGCAGAAGAGTAGAGCACCTACTCTAGAAAGAGAAGAAGTATTACCCTCGAAGCCTATGAAATACCATCAACAACGTGGAGTTACTATGTTAAGTACAGATAAGAATGGAAAGAGGAACTCAGTAAATCATATCACAGGAAAGAAGGCAAGAAAGCTTAGTAAGAAGAAAGAAAATATAGAAAAATTGTAGGAGGTTCCAAATAGGACTTCGCAGAAGGAAGGTTTGCAGAACTTGAACCTTGTCGAGATATCAGAACAACGCAGATTGGAACTTCACCATGGTGGAGCAATATGA
>JASDQU010245014.1:43870-72393 GCA_032191745.1 Picea mariana
AAATCTATCGAAGATATCCTCATAGACCTCATGGCTGAGAAGGTCATGTCTGTAGGAGTTCAATATTTGTCGATGAGATGAGTGCAAGCACCCCCGTTGACGGCTCATGGATCTGGACCATCTCGAGTTACGATCGAGAAATGAACCAAGAATTATGATGACTTGGCCAATGTGAAGCTTATCCCATCAATCTTTCCCGACTACATCCTGCCTCTGGCTGGCGCGATGAGTCGTGGAAGTTTCTCGAGGGACTTCGACTACATGTTGATTACTGCATACCTCTCGAAGGGGAAATGACTAGTTAAACCACTATTGGAGAGGATTCTGACATTGAAGATCAATGAATATAATTTTGGAGATCGCAAGAACTATGGCATGCTCGCACCCCATAAATATTTGACCCAAACAAAGGGGAAGAAGTTGAAGATAATCCGCCAGCCATGGACCATGGACATTGCGACATCCACGATCCTAAATGTGATGAAGATACCACACTTTGGAAGGCATCAAGAGGTTAATGCGTGCACTAATCTCCTGTTGTCGTGCTTCCATGACAGTTGTCTATGGATGGAAAGACACATCACTATAGATCTGGTGTTGATCCATAGGATCACCGGATTAAGCATGCAAGGGATAGAGCCACAATATGTCTACCTAGGGAAGGTTGTAGATCATGCCCTAGAACAGTGAATCAAAGACCCAAGGTGATGTGGAAAAAGGGAAGCATGGCTACAAGGTAGCCTCCATCCAGAATGGCTCAATGCGCCTAGCCTGCCAGTTGATTGTTGGTAATCTAGGAAGGAAAAATAGACCCATGCAGGTCACGGGGTTTGTCATCGACCTCACAGGAAAATGCATGGAAGGACTACAAATGAACTAGGTGAGCTACCTCATCAACTAGTTAGAGAAAGACTATCACAAAGCTCAGGATCAAGGCTATGAGTTACATTTCAGTTGGTTGTTGATCCTCATCATGTTCATTGCTTGGGATATGTTGAAAGGAGAAACCTTCCCTAAAATTGAGACATCTGAACCCCTAGCTGTGAACTTCCCTACGCTCTGGTATTCGAGCAACATGGAGAAACAATGGCAGTCAAACGTAGTGTTCCACACCTATTACCTGCAGCGAAATAGGGTTATTGAGTATTTCCCTCACATGATGTTGAACACCTTGCACAGGTTTAGGACCTTTGCGAAGTTCTGCATAGATAGACATTTTATTTATATCACTGCATGTGGAGACAAACATAAAGAAGAGATCCAATCCTACTATAAGATCACAAAGGAGGACATGGAAGAAATAACTAAGGAATGTCCTGCAGAGTTCCTTATACTAGTCGAATAGGCAAAATTGTCTGACCCCGACCTCATTGGAAGTGTTGTGGTCACTTGCGAAGAGTATGATGCACCAGGAAACAATAGAAGGAAGAAGAAGGAAGAGGTACAGGAGTTTAACAACGCATCAGGAGAGACTTCTTCAGATTCACCTGAAGGAGGAGGGGGTGACGAAGTATACAAAGAAGAGGACAATGACGAAGAATACAAGAAGAAGCAAGGCGAAGTAACCCTACCAAAGGATCCTATTGATGAGGCTGAGACATCCAAGAAAATAAAGGTTTCCCCCATGAAACCTATATAGTGGAAGAATTCAAAATCTAATAAACCTCCATTCCATAGTGTGTTGACGATGGATGGCATTGATCTTATCATCACCATTGTATCAGACACTTTAGAGGATATTTTATAGCACAACGAAGAAAAAAAAGAGACCATGTATGATATGATCGAAGCAGAACTGAAAGGGGTACATCAAGCCCTTTAATCTAGTCTCTAGTCGCACAGTGTCTACTATGCTACTGTCATCTGAAGGAATTGAGTTGGGAGATGAGCCTACCCAGTTACGCAGAATAGCAGATGCAATCGAAGCTCATCTTTGTCGTTTCCAGGAAGAAAAAGAACAAGCCATAGAGGCCCTAAAGCAATAAAATGAGGAAGTCATAGAGAAATGATGGGTTGCACATCAGGAAAAAGACAACCTCCAAGTGAAGTTCACAGAGGATAGAGTGAAAATCTAGTAGGAGAAAGAACAGTTTCTCATGGAGCAGATGAGAGTTAAAGAAGTAATCACTAGATAAATAAGCTCTGTGACAGGCTTAGAACAGAAGGAATAAGACCCAATGGAAATTCAAGTGGCGAAGATTGTTGAATCCATTCAAAAAATTCAATAGAGAGTATCAGAACTAGAGTTACAAGTTGTTCCAAGTACTCCACAGGAAGTGCGCGATCAAAGAGAAGAAACCACCTGGAGTGCAGTTGAGAGAATCAAGGCATTATCGTTGGAATTCAAACAACTCAGTAGTCAAATTGTATAGACCTATGAGCGCCTTGTAGAGGACCCTGAGCTAAGGACTATTACCCATGATTTTGGTCATCTAAATGGTGTATAAAAATGGTGTACTCAGGCTCTCAACAAGAACTTTCTCCTGAGAAAAGTAGAATTCATCTCCTTCCAGAAAACATGTTTTTGAAGAGAGTTTGCATGTTTCTTATAGCCTAGGGTGTGAGAATGACCCATTCTCATAGGCTACCTTCAGCTAGGGTGCGAACTTATCACACTGTGCTCTATACCTAGGGTGCGAACTTGATGTCAAGCTTGGAAAAAAGATGAAGTATTGATGGTTCTAGAAGGGAATCTTCTATAAAATGGGTTGGCATTCGAATGGTTATCATTTTACTGGTTTCCCTGATTTGGTGGGATCATTCTCATCCATGTAACCATCTCATCCTCTCCTATATATTGATGGGATTCTCATGGAAAAGGTTAAGCAAGATTAATTGGAGAATTGGTGAAGGAATTGTGTGAAGAACCCAGCTTGAACAAGAGCTTGGAGACTCTACCAAGTCTATCAAGAGGAATTGGATCTTCTTCATGCAAGGATCGAGAAAGTGTGTGTGTTGGAGCCAAGAGTCATTGAAAGGAAGCTTGCGACATCAAGGTGATCAGGTTGTATCTTCTACTTTCGATTAATATGATATAGCAGCATGTCCTTTTCCCATAAAGTCATTCTTACTTTATTGTGTAATTCCTTGATCGTACACATAAGTTGACGATTGAATATGTTTAGCTATCTTCACTTTGGTTGGTTTGTGTTGTTTTGGTCTTGACCTCACGAGAGCACCAGAGCAAAGCATGAGAAACAAAGACCCAAGGAAGCGATTCAAAGGTATGTCACTTGTTCCTCCTTATTAGCTATTTCAATGGTCATAACTTAGGGAAAGAGTCATGTCCTGTTCTGTTTTGTTCTAGATCTAGGTGGATCTAGGGAGATCTGTTAGTGTCCGCACCTATCGATTAGTCCGATAACAAGGACACTGGATTCATAGATTTAGGAAGTGAAGCAACAAGAAGCAACGGTGCAAGCAAAGTTGAAGCTAATGTCAGCAGTCGAGAGGATGAAAATATCCCAGGAACAGTGCATCATTCAACATTAAGTCGATGCCATCTAGAGTAAATTCATGGAAGTGAACCAGAGACTCCAGCTAGTGCAGGATGAGGCTTGCATAATTTTTGAGGAGATTGAAGGATGAGGTGTAGAACTGGAAAAAGTGGTCACTTCAGTGGAACAGTGCTTAGCAGGACCGGTGAGAGAGAAATTTATTCAGGGGTTCGCCGAGCAGGAGGCTCTAGCGAAGTAGTGGGTTGAAGCAAATCGAGGAATTTGAGGCAGAGATACCCAGATCAGAGTGACTCGGGACGAGTCATAGGTGAGTGTTGGGGGATTGTTGGCCCTTGACCAGGTTTTTTGGAAACGCTCATCATGATTGACCAATTTTGGGACTTCGATAGGATGATCGAAGTGGAGCACAAGGCGAAGTGGAGATCGCAGGATCTCGCCACCTTTTGTGGACTTTTTGGGTTAGGGTTTATGTAACAAGTATGGGATGTCTACCCATGGGGTTTACCCATGCTTAGGCCCATTTTGTAAAGTATAAATAGAAATCTAGGCGATGTAAGTAGGGGAGAGATATAGTTGCGGTGCTAAGTAGTGTTATGTGCAAGTGATTGGACATTATTCATATTGTATGTGAGACTTGAGGAGCTAAGTGAAAGTCATCTGTAGTACTTTGTGCACAGACTGTGTGAGGTTTTGTGCCTAGATATACTCGGGGAAGGAGGATCTGGTGAGTTGTGTGCAGATCTCTTGTTCTATGCGGAGTGGGTTTTGAAGCTCTACGCATGTAAGATGATTAACAAAAGACATTAAAGAAGAAAAAGATTTGGTGGACGTAGCCCCACATTGTGGGTGAACCACGTATATCCTGTGTTGTGGTTTCTTTGTGCACTATGAATGATATGGGATTGATGTGATTTATGCTTAGTGCAGTAATGTATGTTTAGATGCATCTCGTATGATAGCTTAGTGCCTAGTAATGTGAATGAATGCTAGATATGATCTATTTCCATATGCTAAGTGCTTAGATGTGTTAGATCTGATTGAATACTGCATTTCTCTATAATTAGGGTTTTATCTACAATGTGAATAAGGGTTAAATACTAATGAATGATAACTTCTAAGTTCTTTGTTAGAGTGTTGTAATGACAGAATTGTGTCCCAACTAGGTTGTAGACACTTGAGTCCTGCAACCACCCTTGCCTCTACCTTAGGTGAGACTTCATATGCTTCGCAGGTGTTGCCGAAAGGGCCAGTGGTTAGGGATTTTTTGGTGTGTTGTTGAAGAATTAAACCCTGGGTATTCCCTCATGCCAACAGAAGTGAATACTTTCTCTAGAGTAACTTTACTCTCAAAGTTGAATTCTTTCTCCTTTTTAATAGCTTGGAATTGGCCCATTTATAGCCTTTGAATGGAACTGAAGGGTTGAGTTGGAATGTTTCCAATATATGGAAGGCCAAGGTTCATAGATCTCCTATAGTGACATGGAAACCTGACACCATTTTTCATTTTTGGGCACAAATCCTGATGTATGCAGGCTGTAGTGGTGCAACCCGTGTATACGCATGTTGTATAGTGGGAAAGTTGCATACATGTGGAAAAAATGTATTTTTAGCTCTGGTATTTGCAAAAAGGGATGAAAATTCTGCATAGGGAAATGGAAAAAGGACCTCTTTGTAAGATTGTGTAGGGTGAGGAAAATATTGCTATAACATCTGTAAGTTAGTCGAATCATGTAATTGAGAAGAACCATATGATGCTAATACAATGAGAGACCCAGATTTTGAAATTATTGTGTCTCTTTAGCTTCATATCATCTTGAATGTTGTTTCATATTATCTTTATGTCATATCTTCTTAATTGGATATAGCTTCTTTATGAATGCAACACAAGTCTGTTTTATTTAATCTAGGATAGGAATGTTTAGACAGTTTTGGGTTTAATCTATCTTGCACAAGACTAACAGAGATCTTCAGACTGTGTGGATTTGTCTAAGAATTCTTCTTACCCTTCCTCATTTTCCTTGTCTTAATTTCACTTCGAGTGAGACTTATTCCCTTCAAGGAAGATGAAAATTCCAATGCTCTAGACTACTTCAGTACCTTTTGTTGGTAACCTGAGAAGGACCCTGGTCTGATAAATTCTGCACCAAAAAAATGGTTTCGTTGTCAGGACCCACTTTAGAAGGGAACCTGTAGGGAGAATGCTTTGACAGATACACTAATATGATATTCACCAGTTGTAGAAGAGAAATTGTGATGCCTTCATATGGAAAGAAGTAGAGTTTAGGTAAATCCGTGGAAGATACAAGAGAGGTTATCTTTTACTCAGTAAGATCAAGTGACTAGTATGAGATATTCTGGGTTAAATTTTTGGAAGAGCTATTCCATTGGATAGATAGGCTCCAAGAAGCTCTGGAATTCCAAGAACGAGTCAAGAAGACATGTACTTGGGATATAGAATATATTGCAGCGCTTCATCAGTTGTATCGCCTAATCACATAAGAAGTTGATTGTTGGTGCAATACAACTCTAGAAGGGTACATTATCGAGTTTACAGCTGAGAATCACGAGTCTTTTTCAAGGGAAAAATAATATTTCAATAAATACACGCGAGAAAGGCTATTGAGAGAAATTACCCAGTGAATTAAGGTATTCTTAATGGAGGAAGGGATGTTGACCATCTCCCCAACTAGGATGACATCCTAAACACCCACTCTTGAGGTTGGGTAACTTTGGGGTGGGATCATGGCCTAAGAAAGGGGAGATGGTTATTTGATAAATGGGTGAGCGAAAAGAAATCGATGAAAGGATCCAGGAAGAGAAAAATTTGGAAAAGGTACAGGAAAATATTGCATAATCTTGGGCAATGATCTGGAGGACAACACCCCAAATAGATGAATCTAGTGCAATAGGATATCCTATGCATCATATCGAGCTACTCCAAGTAGCATGGGAAAATATGACCATTCGCATAGAAAACCTTGAATCCCAGTTGCTGGAGAGTCAGTGTGAAGTAGAATAGAAACCCCGAAAACTTCAAGAGAAAATGGAGAGAGTCGTTCTTGAAGGGAAGAACACAAGAGAAACCTTGCACAAATGAACTACAGGATGCACAAAAATATTTTGAGAAGTTAGTGAATGGATGGGTTTTATTTCATGGTGGAACCAAACTCTTGAGGAATTGTGCATGAATATCTAGTCGCTCAACGAGGAAGTTTTCACCACCATGGATTCACTGGAGTAGTAAGAAATTTTGACCAAATCCAGCAAGCAAACAACAAGATAAATGATTTATTTGAAGCACAGTCAATAACTAAGAAAGAGATACAAGAGTTTGGACCTGTTGTTTAGACAACCTATATGCAGATGCACCAGGTAGATGCTACAACTGACTCATATTGGAACTCTCTGGTCGCATCTAATCCTAAGGGATGCATTAGAGACACGACTCAGCAGTTCATGGATGAATCTTCACTCATTGCCAGGAAGTGGTAGGACAAATTTGTCAATTTCCAAGGAGTGAATAAGAGATCCCTAGAATCGGTCCTGGAGTTGGGCCCTTCATTTGAAGAAGTGGAAAAGGAAATAACTCAGTGACAAATTAGAAGAAAAGTAGAGACAAAAGGGAAAGGAAAACAACAGGCTAGCCTAGAGACCATGGAAGAACCAAGGATTTGACTTGAGGATAAGTTAAGGATTGTGGTTGGAGCCTGTTAGGCCCTTAGTTTTGTTGTTAGAAGTTTCACAAGGAAGGATAACGTCCCAATTTTGGTAAACAAAAGTTGCGCAATTCACAGAGGAGTTGGACAACAGAATGAAGAAAGAATCTGAAAATGGTTGGACGGACAATGCAACACCAGCATGAAGAAAGAAGTTATAATAGAATAAGAAAAGAAAGCATGCAAAGTCTCAAACCCGAAGATCCCAATTGGATTATACATACGGGATGGATATGATTGTAAAGGGTTTAGATGGAGATGTAATTAGGATAGTTGTTGATCCTTTCTAGTCATTTGTTATTGTCCAATTTTGGGTAAATTTTATCTAGAGTTCTAGAGTCTTGGTTTTGGAACAAGACCAAGGCTATAACAAAGTCATGTCTTATTGTAATGTTGAAAGATCAAGCGTTCATATTAACCTTGTTTCTTAGTAGAATGGAGTTTTGTTATTATCTTTGGCATGACTGAACTGTGTTTGTAACTTAGAGAAGAACCATATGATGCTAATAAAATGAGAGACCCAAATTTTGAAATTATTATGTGTGTTTAGCTTCAGATTATCTTGAATGTTGTTTTGTATTATATTTATGTCAAATCTGCTTAATTAGATACAACTTCTTTATCAATTCAACATGACTCTATTTTCTTTAATCTGGGATAAGAATGTTTAGACAGTTTTGGGCTTAATCTATCTTGCACAAGACTAACAAAGATCTTGAGACTGTATAGATTAGTCTAAGTATTCTTATTACCCTTCCCTATTTTCCTCATCTGATGCATCCCCCCTACTCCCCTATAGGGATACATGACCTCTCGGTCAAGGATCTCTGATTATTGAGTCAAATGACTCTTTGAAACCTCAATGGCCTCATTATTTATCTAAACACAGGCCCTTTTGGCTCCCTGATGCAGGTCTTATGGTACCTACAACCTTCCCTTTCTCTCTCGTGTGAAATATCAGAGTGTTGGGTGTTAGCTTGTTTTTCTGATAATCCCCCTCTTGATTTGACCTTGGCCGATGACCTCACTTGAGAACATGATTGTGGGTGCAACCAAAATCGGTTTGGGATCAAACTACTTTTCATCCAACAATTCTCTTCGAGCTTCCACATGTCCTCTTGCCAAAACCACAGTTTGGATTGCAACCCACCTGTTGGAATAGGGGCAGACCCAGGGTTCAACTCTAAGAGTGCACCAATAATCCCTAACTACTGGCCCTTTCGGCAACACCTGCGAAGTATATGCAGTCTCATGCGATGTAGCTATAGGGGGTTGCAAGACACAAGTGTCTACAACCAGAGGAAATACAAAGTGGATCCAATACAACTACAACACAACAACTAGATATCATTTACCATCTTAAACCTACTTCGCGCAGTATATCTCAGATCTAGCATGATAATGTAATAACAAAGCAATCAAAAGACAAGAACACAACATAAACCACACACAAAAAAGATATATGTGGTTCACCCTCTTCCTAGGGCTACATCCACATAACTATGTTTCTTTATATTTTATAAAATGTACAACTCTATTTGCGCTCTTAGCTTGCAGATCTCTCTCTTTTTCTCTTCTCCTTTTCCCTCTCTACAAACCCAACTGCAGGGTTGATATTTGCACCCAGATGAAGATATTATAATACAGAATGCTCTCTCAGCACAATACTTCTCTCTCAATAACAAAAATCACTCATTATTACATCTAATTGATGACCCCATCCTGGTCGTCTTGACCTTTATTTATACATTACAATAACTCACCGACAACCTTAGGCCGAAACCTAGGTGTCAAAACCCTAGATACCAAAAATCTAGGTGTCTAAAACCCTAGATACCAAAACCCTAGGTCAACTTGACCTTCATTTTCAGTGCTTCGCCAACCCATCTTTCATTCTTTCCCATGAGGTTCTCTAAAGTATCCATTGGTGGATTTTTCCACTTGCTGAGTTGTCCATGATCCATTTTCTTGTTGATCTATCATCCTCGATCTCCTCTTCCAATGACTTTCTTTCTCGAACTTCGCTCCATCTTTTCTACTATTTTGCTCACTTCGACCCAGTATCAGTCACTGTGTCTTCCACGCAGTTCACATTTCATCTTTCCTTCTGTAATATTTGCTTACTTCCATAACCAGGCCCCCAACACTCACATGTGACTCATCCCAAGGCATTTTAGATATGATCCTTCTACTTCTATTCAACCGCATACTACACAACATAGTCTGTACTTTCTGATCTGTTTCTCCCCATTGTATGTAGACTGTCTTTTTTGTGTCTAATACCTAGTTTCAACTACACCTGGTACCTAGACCCTTCTTCTTCTATTTTATCGAGAGTTGTGAGGTAGCTGGTTATCATAGTACAATTTCAACTGACTCCCATTCACCAAACCTTCCTTCTATTCCCCATTCAAAGTCTTCAGCTGCGAAACTCCTCCTTCAGTGACATAAGAAACCTCATATGGCCCTAGGGAATGAGTCTTGAACTTCCATGTATGATTCATGAAATTTCTATCGTATACCAATACTAAATATCCTTGCTTGAATGCTTTCTTCTTGATGTTTATGTCATGGTAGGCCTTTTATCTTTCCTTCTGAACTTGCCGATGGAATCCAACAATAAATATTTCTTCTTCAAGCTCGACCAATTGTGTGAGCCTCTCTTGAACAACACCAGTGTCATCCATATCTGTAAAGGCTATGATTCTTAAGTTGGGGACTAAATATTCTATCAGGAAAACTGCTTCTAGGCCATAAACCAACTTAAACGGGGTCTGCATTGTTAGTTTCCTACAAGTGGTTCTATAGGCCCATAGTACTGTTGGTACTCTTAAATCCTAGTCATCCATGTTCACACTACAAATCTTCATTAGCATTGTCTCCAAGATCTTATTCCATTCTTCAATTATCCCATTCGATTGTGGATGGTAGGGTGTGCTCTTCTAATGGTGAAATTCAAATTCCTGAGTCAAGGCTTCAATAGTCTTATTAATAAAGTGTGTACCTTGATCTCTCATGAGGGTATTTAGGCATCCAAACCTGGTTATGATATCATTAAATATGAAGTGTGCAGCTATTGTTGCACTACAGTATTTAACTGCTCTTTCTTCGGCCCATCTGGTCAAGTACTCTGTCATAGTGATTATGTATCTGGCTCCTATGCATTTTCCTGGTTGGTTTATAGGTCCCACAAATTAAATGGCCCATTTATCAAATGCATGTAATGTATGTTGTGGTTCTAAAGTCATCTCATCTCTCTTGGATGATTTCCCAATTCTTTGGCATACATCACAAGATTTATAGTATTCCTTAGCATCTTTGTGTAGGGTAGGCCACCAGAAGCCATCTCTAAGAACCTTCTGCATTGTTTCTTTCCCTGTGTAGTGTCCTCCTGCGATGCCTTCATGTGATTTTGGAAGAATCAGTGGTATTTCTGCCTCCATAACACATCTCTTTAGGATCTCATCAAATCCCATCTTATATAGTTGTCCAGCTATAAGTGAAAAATACGCAGTGTAGACTATCAGTTGTTTCTTCTGAAGAATTGTGTATTCTCTAGGTTCCATTCCTGTTGACATGAACTAGACTATCTCGATGAAGTGATCATCAACCTTTATAATGGTAAACAACTATGCATATGGCAGTGTATCTTCCAAAATAGTAGGTTCCTCTGCATGCTCCAACCTAGACAACTGGTCAGGTACCTTGTTCATTCTCCCTGGATTAGCCACGATATCAAAATCATATTCCTATAATGGCATAAGCCATATGCATATCCTTCCCCCCAACACTGGTTTGTTGACTAGGTATTTTATTGTGGAGTGATCAGTGAACATTTTAAAGTGGCCTCCCAACAAGTAGTGGTGAAACGTTTGTAGCACATACACCATGGCTAAGACTTCTCTCTTAGTTTTGGTGTAATTAATCTCATTTGTTGATAGATTCCTCCTAAAAAAGGCTAATGGGTGGTCAATGTCTCCATCTCCCAGTTGTGCTAACACAAATCCTAATGCAATAGAGGATTCATCGACATGTACATGAAATTCCTTTCTCTAATCTGGGAAAACTAGAATAGGCGCGGTAACCATTTTCTGTTTCAGTGTGTTGAAGCTCTGTTGGCATTCTTTTGTCCATTGAAATTGGAAATATTTATTCAACAGTTTCTCCATAGGTGTTGTGATCTGTGCATATCCTTTAATGAACTTCCTATAGTATTTTGTATGTCCCAGTGCAGTGCGTAGCTGTTTGACTAAAGTAGGGGGGCGTAGATAAACAGTAATAGCGATCTTCGATGGGTCTACCAGCAATCCTTTCTTACACTTAATATGTCCTAAAAACAGTACAAAGGGTGAAAATAAAATGCATTTCTTCAGGTTCAGGGCAATCTGACATTGCCTGCACTTATCCAACATTAGTATTAAACATTCAATATAATTTTGCAACAAACTAAAAACAGTCCAATCATCAAAATATGCTTCCATAAATTTATGTAAAAACCCTTTGAATGCTTTGACCACCACCATAGAAAATATGGATGGTGCATTCTTCAATCCAAATGACATCACTGTATACTAGTAGGACCCCCATTCTAATTCAAATGTGGTCTTGTGGCGATCTTCCTTGGCAATCCGGATCTAATGGTATTCTGAAAATCCATCTATGAAGGAGTAGACCTCCTGTCCTCCTACATCGTCTAACACTTTGTCAGTAAATGGTGTAGGGAATGGATCATGTAGAAATGCATCATTCATCTTCCTGGGATCTACACAAATTCTGATCTCTCCTGTTTTCTTGTCTTGAACCACCATAGGGATAATCCACTCTAACTCTTCAAGGAATTCTATGATTCTTGCTTACAACATTATGTCTAATTCAATCTTCACTTTATCCTTATATTTAGGGTTCAATCTGTAGGGTCTTTGTTTGACTGGTCTTGCAACTGGTTTTAAGGGGATCTTCATCTCTCCAATGGGCCCTTTAATGCCCTTCATATCACTGAACTTAGTTGGAAACAAGTCCTGATATTCATGTAGTAATTTTGTGATCTTGTCAATAGTGGTAGCATCCCAATAATCTCCAACATTTGCAAGATTTGATGTTTGTTCTGTTCCAATGTAAAACTTTCTTGATTGTAATTGGTTGTCCAATAAAGGATAGTTCAACTCCTGGTCCTTCTATGTTTCTATGTTCTTATGTTTCGACGATGTTCACCTGCCCAGGATCATCATCTTCATCAACATTGATATTGTAACAGCCTTGCAAATTCTGAAGAGGTGCAATCCATTCTTCATCCTCTTGTTTCAAAGGGAGGATAGGTGCCTCCTCAAAGACTCTTTGTCTTACAATATGTAACACTTGATCCACTATAGGTTATTGGCTTTCAAATAAAAAGGTAGTTACAAATTTCTGAGTCATGCCTTCCCAATCTACATACCTTCCCAATCTGCAGTGATGAGGCATAGTTCTGCTTGAAGATACTAATTGATAGGTGTTGTGTCTAGAGTGTTAATAAATTTGTACACCCACTACTCTTGAGTAATTCTTCTCCAGGCTTCCTCGCAACTTCTCACATGGTATTTTGGAAAACTTTGACCTGAGTACCTAACTTTGCATCCTTCGATGTTGTCTGAAAATCGTGTTGTCATCAAAGTGCAACATTGCACCCATTCTGCGATGTTCTTCTTATGTGTTACCCACCATCTTGCTAGAGTTTCTTTAAAAGCTTTATACAGTGCCAAAAAACTCTATTGTGCTGGTACAACTTCTTCAAATTCCAACAAGAGTTTTTCCAAATGATTTAATCCATAAAAGGTGGAAAAATTACTTACTTATGTGTCGATCCAGCAAACTTCCCTTGTCAATCTAGAACATCTCCTCGCAGAGAATTTTTACATCTTGTTCTGCCAATTCTCTAGTGCTTCTTTTGAGTCTAATGAACATGCGTTGTCACTTCGCCAGCTTAAATTCCCATCTGTTGTAGGATTAATGTAATCATGTTGTCTTGATGTCAATTTGTATATGTTTTCTAGTTCATACGTGCGGTCTTCTTATCTGATGGGTTACGTGTATCTGTGACCTTCATCATGATCCAAAGGTGCGATGAACCTAAGGCCATCACCCTTAAATGTCATTCTTATTTTATTTAAATCAGCCACAGTGGAATTATTCAAAGCCCAATCAATTCCTAATAGCGCGGGATAAGGACAGTTATCATCGACTATCTCAATTACTTCAAAATATACAAATGTCCTTACCCCATCGATGTCCATAGGGACATGCTCCAGTCTTCCAAAGGGGCTTACTGCCTACTTATTATCCATCCTAAGCCTAATAGGGGAATAGATCAACTTAGGTTTTCCCATCAGTGCCCAGGTTTGCTTCGTCATGACATTGACTTCTTATCCTAAGTCGAGGACCGCGCAATCTATATCATAATCTCCAATCTGAGCATTAAGGTCTAGTTCATTATTTGTCCTTCTCTTTTTGGATAGTTGATGTACTTATTTATTCAACGAAGGATATACCCTTCCTATCTCATATTTTCGGATAAAGTTTTGTAGCTCTTGTACAACGATCTCATCCTTTATCAAATTAATGCAAGTGCATAAGAATTCCATGAGTCTTCTTACCTCTTTTTCTTCCCCAGGCAAAGAAGACTAATCAAATACCAGAGGCATTCAACATTTTCTTACTTCTGGTTGAGCCTTTGATGAAGAAGATTGATCTCTCCTAAATTCTTTTCTTTCTTCCTCAAATATCCATTTCTTTTTCTTTGGGTCAAACTCTTGTGTCTTCTCTACATCTTTTCTGACTCTTGATTGTTCTGTAGTCTTCCCTGGAGTCACCCTATTTTCTCCAGTAGTAGTGCCTCCTCTAGTGATAACAACAAATGTGGGATCCACTCTGTGAGATTCTATTGTTATTAGTTGTACTTGTTGGTTTCCTCCTCATCGTTCCTGAAGTTTGGCTAACAATGCATGACAATCTTCTATGACATGTTCAAATGAGTTGTAGTAGCTACAAGTGGTACAAGAGTTCTGACAGTCCCTTGCCAAATGTCTTGGTTGTGTGCATTTACAATATATGATCTCAACTTGACATCGACCCATGCCTCCTCCTCATCCTCTTCCTTTGAATCCACCACAAGGGTTGAAGTTTCCTCTTCTCGGGGAATTATACTGCGTAGTGTTCCCTTCTTGCTATACTTCGCCTTGAATTTTGTATACATATATTGACCTTTGATGCATGAGCTCATAAGACCTACAATCCCTATCATCATTCCCTATTGAATTACAAAACGTGCAATACAGATTTGTGGGTGTCTGAATAGATTTTTGCATGTAATAACATTCACCAAGGCGATGCTTATTTCTACATACCTCATACCAAAGTAGGGTAACTTGCTTCAAAGGGTTGGGAGCTCCAAATGCCAAGTACTCGTGAAATAGGGGGAAATGCTTCTTTTCATGGCCTTCTGACTTGCATCTAATACACTATATGTATTCTCTTTTATATTTTCCCTTGTCTTTCTTCATATCTTCGACCTGCAGAGACAGGCTAGTTAACTGACTTAAAATTTGGCTCATGCCTAACCTGGATTCTCCCATAGAGGTTGATTCTAGTTTCATGTATATTTCTAATGCATTAGCCTGCGAAGCGATCCTCTGCTGCATCAAAGGGACTCCGATGTGTGGTAGGAGGGAATCAATGAACCATTCTTTATTTTTCTCATCCTGGATTTGAAAGCTCAAATGGCCTGTCAAGGTCTTAAATCTCTGATCAAACTCCCACACAAGTTCAACTACTCTCTGCTTGATTTCTTTCAGTTTTGTAATGCACTGCAACTCCGACTTGGGTTTCTTGAATTTGGAAATCAACGTGGTCTTAATGAAATTCATTGGTTTAGGTGCATCTCTTTGGAAAAATTTCATGTACCAACTCAGTGCACAGTCTCTCAAGGTAGTACTAAACTGATCTCTCTTAACAGCTTCGTTGATGACATTCTTAATACTCCGTACAACTTCACATAGAAACCAATGTTGATTAGGATATTCAGATCCATATCCTCTAAAGGTTGGCAACCTCATCTCATCTGCCATATATCTCCCTATATTTCCTGAATGAATAGGTATTGAACTACTTGTACCAGTGCTCTAAGTGCCTTGATAGCTTAGGTTACTCTAGTTACTTAATGCTGTTGAAACAATAGGAAGAATAATAGTACTTACTTCAATAGTCTGCGTAGTTCCTGAAGCTTCTGGCTCTTCTTGGTGAGTTTCTTCAGTCTTTCCTTCCTCTTCCCTAGTAGGTTCTGAATGCTCTTCATCTATCATATCTGCCTCTTCTCCACTGTAGAATCCCTTGTCCCCTTAATTCTTCTTAAACAGGTTCATAAGAGGAACTTCTCTGAATGCTCTCCCACTATGCATACGTCCAACCTCTATTTCATTGTCACTATCTGAGTTCTTGAACATTAGCTTTTTCCAATCCGACCCACTATTGTACCTTCAATATGTTCTTCTCATGCAATAACATCTTGATCTTCAAATTTAAAAAGTGTAAAATTTTTCCTCGAGATCCCTTAAAGAAACATCTCTCTGCTTGGCTATATGACTCTGTTTTATCAACAACAAACTTAGTGATGTACCCTCCAATAGTGATATCAAACCATTGATCTGCTTCTCTTGATATGACATTATCAACTCTCTTGACCTTCTTGATCAACGTCGATGTCTAAACCACAGGTGGTCTAGATCTGATCTCAAACTGGGTATCCGCTAACCTATCTATCCACTCGTATAGCTCCTGATGAATTCCTCCAAATAAAATATCATGTATATCAGTAAAGATATACCTTCCCAACCAATCCTTTGTACTAAGATTAAGGTTCTTGTTCTAGGCTTCTACAAAGTCCTTTTCTTGTTCTTCTATCCACCTATGAATCTCTATCTTCGATGGAAACCACCTTGACATTCCCTCAAGAATATCCCTATCGCGACAATGGAACGATTTTTTGGCATAGGGGCAGACCCAATGTTCAACTCTAAGAGTGCACCAACAAGCCCTAACTATTGGCCCTTTCGGCAATACCTGTAAATCAAATGCATTCTCACCCAAAGTAGCTATAGGGGGTTGCAGGACATAGGTGTCTACAGCCATAGGAAATACAAAGTGGATCCAATACAACTACAACACAACATCTAGATATCATTTACCAACTTAAACCTACTTCATGCAGTATATCACAGATCTATCACGATAATGTAATAACAGAGCAATTAGAAGACAAGAACGCAACATAAACCGCACAACAACAAGACATACGTGGTTCACCCTCTCCCTAGGGCTACGTCCACATAACTGTGTTTCTTGATATTATATAAAATGTACAGTTCTATTTGTGCTCTTAGGTTGTAGATCTCTCTGTTTTTCTCTTCTCCTTTTCCTTGGCCGTGCACCCAACTGCAGGGTTAATCTTTTCACCCAGCTAAAGATCTTACAATGCATAACTCTCTCTCAGCACAATACTTCTCTCTCAATAAAAACAATCACTCATTATTACATCTAATCAATGACCCCATCCTGGTCCTCTTGACCTTTATTTATACATTACAATAACTCACCGACAGCCTTAGGCCGAAACCTAGGTGTCAAAACCCTAGATACCATAACCCTAGGTGTCTAAAACCTTAGGTCAACTTGACCTTAATTTTTAAGGCTTCGCCAACCCATCTTTCCTTCTTTCCCGTGAGGTTCTCTAAAGCATCCATTGGTGGATTTTTCCGCTGGCTGAGTTGTCCATGATCCGTCTTTTTTGTTGATCTATCATCGTCGATATACTCATCCAATGACTTTCTTTATGGGACTTCGCTCTGTCTTTTCTGCACTTTTTCTCACTTCGACCCAATATCAGTCACTGTGTCTTCTGTGTAGTTCACATTTCATCTTTCCTTCCGTAATCTTTTCTTACTTCTATAACCCAGGGCCAACACCACCCTCAACATTTTAAATTTCATGCAACACCTGTCCCCGCAATGCTACGGGACTGTCAATCTCTCGATCTTGACGGTACTGTCTGAATTGACGGTTCATATATTCCATCTTCAAATCTACGGACCAAATTTTCCCTTCCTAAATCAACAGATGTGATCTCCTTCGTGATTTCGGACTTCGAACTTTTCAAGTCTCAAACCTTGCTTTCCTCCATATGTCAATCTTCCAGAGTAGACGATCTGCAAACACCTGTCCTTCTAGATCAACAACCCTGCCTTTACTTTGGGTGTTTGACCTTTCGAAAAGATCAACAATCCTATGAGCCCCTTCTTGATCACCATTCGAGATCTCATTCGGGTCTTTGGAATTTTGAGATCTCAAATATCAAACTTCACCCTTTTTCCACATTGATTTTATCCAAAGGCTATAATCCATAGACGTGTGTGCACTTGATCTGATGATCAAGGATTACTTCGGGTATTTACCCAAAGTCCATAGATTCACGCCACATCCCTTCTTAACTCTGATGGCTCAGATTCACTTCGACTGATTCAATGCCTGATATTTACTTCGGGTGATCTGACAATTTAGATTGACTTTGACTGATCGGACGATTGAGATTTACTTTGGATTTCTTACTCTTTTCGCTTTGGAAATATCAAGTATCAAAATTTCCTCCTCCTATACTCACAGTATTTGACGGCTCAGATTCACTTGGTCAATCCAATTCTTCAGGTTTACTTTGGACGATCTGACAATTCAGATCTGCTGCGGATGATCAGATGATTGAGATTTTACTTCATCTCTCTGGCTCTTTGGACTTCGGAAATCTCAAATATCAACTGAGAAACTCCAATGCAATTTACCCAGAGCTTGTGATCTGTTGACAAGTGTCCCCTCACAGATCGATGAATCTCGACACTTTGGCTACTCAAACTTCGGGTGTTTCAAATATCAACTGGAAACCCTCTAATGTATTTCCCAAAGCTTCTGATCTACTGACACATATCTCATGGTGATCAATGGTTAGGATCCTACTTTAGCTATTTCACCTCCTCTCCATCCACAAAATTCTGGAGTTGTGGATATTTTTCCACCTTTCTTCCTTGACGATGGACAGTCCCAAACTACTTCGGAACTTCAGAACTTTGGTAAGTTCTCTCTCCTGTGTGTACAAAGAACTAAGGCTCGTGCACCTTTCTCTTATTAGACAACTGTTGATCCTTTGAATTGTGATCCAATAGCTACTATCGCTCCTCCGCGTGAGCTTCCTATTTCTTCCGACTTAGAATATTTCTCATTCTTCAAAGGTTTCGAACTTTGTTCCTCCTACGAGTTCTACTCTTGGATCTCATCAACACTTATGAAAGTTCTATTCCTTATGATATTTATCCTTAAAGGATTTCGACTTCCCACACACTCCTTGTGCTCTTGGGATTTTGATAACTCGGATCGAATGATTTCTTGAAAATAAATTCTTCTCGCCCTCCTGACATTCCTTTGTTTTGGTTCTTTTATGCTTGGTTGCTTCTTGACGCTATGTAGTCCTTGCACCTAGTATAAGTTTCCTTTGTTCTCTCTGAACTCCTCTGAGTCAAACCTAGACTCAACCGATGCACTCCTTGTGTTCAATATGCACACCTTGCATACGAGGTTTGGAAGAGAAACAATTGAAACTCATCCAGTTTCATCATAAACACATACGTTCAACTTCTCGAACAATCATATAAGAACAAAAATGAACTAAGAGACATACGCATAATGCAACATTCATTCAATCACACATTAAAATGAACACAATTCAATATTTGGGACAATTCTGTATGTTTTATTCATTCATGAAACAAATTACATACATTACAGTTCTCCATTGCATCTTTCTTCTACTCTTTTCTTCTCTACTCTATCCTGTCTCATAATCATTTTACAATGCAACAACAACTATTTAAGGAATGGCTCCATGAGATGTCATCATCCTATATGCCACCTATCCTATCAACTCTTAGTGGTTACCTACTTTGTCCTATTATGATAACTAACAGTTATTGATAGATAAGAGACAACACTCTATATCTGCAACCCCTTACTGTCCTATACGACTTTACAAGCACGACATATTTAAAAATGATGTTTCCAAAATATCTCAACAACTCGATTTACTCTTGATTTAATTGTTGATTTGAAACTCTTTCATGCCGGTATGCCATATACTTTTCCTCCATGCTTGCATCTTTGACTTTGAAGGTCATGCTCTTGCATCATAATCCTCTGGTTAAAATATTCATGGACTCCTTTCCATGAGCTCCTGCACTATTTTTCCATGCTTCAAAATATCAGGTTTTGTGACCCAACTTGCATATTCCATTGGATGATATTTCCACTTCACTAAATATTCAGGATATGTCTTCCTCCTAGTCTTCTTTCCATCTCTTTGTTCAATGATTATCTCCATCTGAGGTTTCTGCTGTGGGCAATTTTTCTTCCTAATGAACTTCTTTCTGATCATCAGATTCTCCTGCCTCATCTTTCCTGTAAGGATATCAGTATGCGACATTGAATATTAGCGATATCCCAACATTGTCTAGCAACTCAATTTCATAATCCTTGGCTGCCAATTTTCTGAGAATCCTACATGGTCCTATATTCTTCATATTCAACTTGTTATACGTTCCCCTTGGAAACCTTTATTTTCGCAAATGAGCTAAAAATTCATCTCCTACTTCGAATTGAACTTCTCTCCTCTTGGATTTCATATATTAGCCCATTGATATACCTGGTTGTTTTTTCATCTTCATTCTCTTTCTGTCTAGCCCTGATGTTCAGTCTATAAAATTCCTCAGTGTACTCCTTCACTGACAAGCTCTTCTATATTAGGTTCTGCAATCTTCTGAATATATTGAATTGATAGTCCTTCAGGATAAATTTGGCTTTCATCTTGGCTACCATCCTATCCAAGTTATTAACTTTATGCTTACCTTTTCTCCTGCGTTCTGCTTGCAGGTCATCCCACCATAGTGTTGCATGACCTTTCAGTCTTGCCATTGCATGCTTCACCATCTTGTCTTATTAGATGTCTTCATAATTGAAGTACTTGTCCATATAATGTATCCAATCCAACAATTCCTCAAATTCTAAATTTCCTTCATACATTGGTACCTCTATCCTTGCTCTGGCTCCTATTCTTGAAACAACTTTCAATAAGTGATCTTGTGAAGCATCCTTTGCTACATTTTCTTCGACCTCTATCTCTTTTCTCACAGCTTCACTGATATCTCCAACATCTGGTGCTCTTCTGTGCGCTGTTTCCATGGCTTCTAGTCTCATCGTGAGTATCCTCATTTATTATTCCATTTATGGATTCTCTCTATGCCTCCTGGGTGGCATGATTCCACTGCATCACCTTCTGGTGCCTACAAACATAAAAAAATTTCTTGATACCACAATTTATATCAATTTGTCTCCTTTCTCCTTTTCCCGCTATCTGCAAACAATTTCAATATCATCTTTGATACCACCTGATGCATCCCCCTACTGCCCCGTAGGGCTACACGAACTCTCGGTCAAGTATCTTTGATTCTTGATTCAAATGAATCTATGAAACCTCAATGGTCTTGTTATTTATCTAAACACAGGCCCTTTCAAATCCTTGGTGTAGGTATTATGGTACCTGAAACCTTCCCTTTCGCTCTCTTGTGAACTCTCACAGTACTCGGCGTTGGCTCCTTTTTTTGATAATCCCCCTCTTGATGTGACCTTAGGAGATAACCTCACATGACCACGTGATTGAGGGCCCCACAAAAATAGGTTTGGGATCAAACTAATTTTCATCCCGCAATTCTCTTCAATATTCCACGTGTCCTCTTTCCAAAACCACAGTCTAGATTGCAGACCACCCTCAATGTTTTAAATTTCACACAAATCCTGTCCCCACAATGCTATGGGACCATCAATCTCCCGATATTGAAGGTACTGTCTAAACTGATGGTTCATATATGCCCTCTTCAAATCTGCAGACCAGATCTTCCCCTCCTAAATCAACGTATGTGATCTCCTTCATGATTCCATACTTCAGACTTTTCAAGTCTTAAACCTTGATTTCCTTCATACGTCAATCTTCCGGAGTTGACAATCTTTGGAAATATGTCCTTCTAGATCAACAACCCTTACTTTACTTCAAGTTTTTGACCTTTCGACTATATCAACATTCCTATGACCCCCTTCTTGATTAACGTTCTATATCTCCTTCGGGTCTTCGGACTTCTGAGATCTAAAATCTCAAACTTCACCCTTTTTCCCATTGCCTTTTATCTGAAGGCTATAATCCACAGACGCGTGTCCACTTGACCTGATGATCGAGGATTACATTGGGTATTTACCTAGAGTGCATGGATCGATGCCATGTCTCCCTTATATCTAATGGATATGAATTACTTTGGGTCTGTACTCGGAGTCCATAGATTCATTCCACGCCCCTTCTGAACGTTGATGGCTCAGATTCACTTCGGGTGATCCAACGCATGATATTTACTTTGGGTGATCTAACGATTCAGATTCACTTCGGTTGATCATACAATTGATATTTACTTTGGATTTCCAGCTCTTCATGCTTCGGAAATCTCAAGTCTCAAACTTGCCACCTCCTGAAGTCACGGTATCTGATGGCTCAGATTCACTTGGTCGATCCGATTCTTGAGGTTTACTTCAGATGATTTGATGATTTAGATCTTCTTTGGATGATTGGACAATTGAGATTTTACTTCATCTCTCCAACTCTTCGAACTTCAAAAATCTCAAATATCAATCTAGAAACTCCAATGTAATTTACCCAGAGATCGCAATCTGTTGACAAGTGTCCCCTCACAGATCGACATCTCTCAAAATTTCAACTATTCGAGCTTTGGGTGTTTCAAATCTCAACTGGAAACCCTTAGATAGATTTCCCGAAGCTACTGATATTCTAACATGTATCTCCTGGTGATCAACGGTCAGGATTCTACTTCGGCTATTTCACCTCCTCTTCATCCACAAACTTTCAGAGTTGTGGATCTTTCGCCACCTATCTTCCTTGACGATGGACGCTCCCAAACTACTTCAGGACTTCACAAATTTGGTAAGTTCTCTCTCTTGTGTGTGCGAAGTGCTAAGGCTCATGCACCTTTTTCTGATCAGAAGGATGTTGATCCTTTGAACTGTGATCCAATGACCACTGTCACTCCTCCTCCTGAGCTTCTAGTTTCTTCTGACTTAGAATATTTCTCAGTCTTCAAAGGTTTCGACCTTTTCTCCTCCTACGAGTCCAACTCTTGGATCTCATCAACACTTATGAGAGTAATATTCCTTCTGGGATTGATCCTTAAAGGACTTTGACTTCCCATGCACTCCTTTCATTCTCATGATTTTGATAACTTAGATCAAAGGATTTCTTGAAAATGAATTCATCTCGCCCTCCTGGCGTTCCTCTGTTTTGGTTCTTCGAGACTTGGTCACTTTTTGACGCTGTGCACTCCTTGCACTTGGTCTAATTTTCCTTTGTTCTCTCTGAACTCCTCTAATTCAAACCTATACTCAACTGACACACTCCTTGTGTTCGATATGAACACCTTGCATACGAATCTCAGAAGAGAAACAATTGAAACTTATCCAGTTCTGTCACAAACTCATACGATCAACTTCTCAAATAATCATACATGAACAAAAATGAACTAAACGATATACACATAATGAAACATGCATTCAATCACACATTAAAATGAACACATTCCAAGCTTTGGGACAATTATGTATGTTCTATTCTTCCATGAAACAAATTACATACATTGCAGTTATGCACTGTGTCTTTCTTCTACTCTATTCTGCTCTACTATATCCTGTCTCATAATCATTCTACAATGAAACAACAACTATCTAAGGAATGATCCATGAGCACTCATTGTCTTGTCTGCAACCTATCCTATCAACTGTTAGTGGTTTCCTACTTTGTCCTATTACAATACCTAACAATTATTTCTAGATAAGATACAACACTATATATCTGCAACCCCTTATTGTCCTATACGACTTTACAAACACGACATATTTAAAAATGTTGTTTCCAAAATATCTCACCAACTTGATTTACTACTGATTTAATTGTTGATTTGAAACTCTATCATGCTGAGATGTCATATCTTTTGCCTCCACTCTTGCGTATTTGAATTTGAAGGCAATGCTCCTGCATCATACTCCTCTGGTTAAAATATTCATGGACTCCTATCCATGAGCTCCTGCACTATTTTTCAATGCTTCAAAATATCAGGTTCTATGACCCAACTTGCATATTCCATTGGATGAACTTTCCACTTCACTAAATATTCAAGACATGTCTTCCTCCTGGTCTTCTTTCCATCTCTTTGTTCAATGATTTTCTCCATCTGATGTTTTTCTGCTGTGGGCAATCGTTCTTCCCACTGAACTTGTTTCTGATCATCTGATTCTCCTACCTCATATTTACTGTAAGGATACAAGTCTTCAACCTTGAATATTGGTGATATCCCAACATTGTCGGGCAACTCAATTTCATAAGCATTGGCTGCGAATTTTCTAAGAATCCTACATGGTCGTATCTTCTTCATCTTCAACTTGTTATATGTTCCCCTTGGAAACCTTTCTTTTTGCAAATGTGCTAAAACTTCATATCCTACTTTGAATTGAACTTCTCTCCTCTTGGATTTCATATCTCAGCCCATTGATATACCTGGTTGTTTTTTCATCTTCATTCTCTTTCTATCCATCCTTGATGTTTGATCTATAAAATTCCTCAATGTACTCCTTCACTTGCAAGATATTTTGTCTCACATTCTGGAATCTTCTGAACATATTGATTTGATATTCCTTCACGATAAATTTGTCTTTCATATTGTCTACCATCCTATCCCAGTTCTTAATTTTCTTCTTACCTTTGCTCCTACATTCGGCTTGTATTTCATCCCACCATAGTGTTGCATGACCTTTCAGTCTTATCACTGCATGCTTCACCATCTTGTCTTCTTTGATATCTTCGTAATCAAAGTACTTGTCCATAGCACGTACCCAATCCAAAAAATCCTCAACTTCTAAATTGAATTCATACATTGGTACCTCTATCCTTTCTCTGGCTCCTATTCTTGAAACAAATTTCAATAAGCGATCCTGTGTAGCATCCTTTGCTACATTTCTTCGACCTTTATCTCTTCTCTCTCAGCTTCACTGATATCTCCAGTGTCTAGTTCTCTTCTCTGTGGTGTTTCCATAATGTCCAGTCTCATCCCGAGTCACCTCATTTCTTCTTCCATTTATGGATTCTCTCTACGCCTCCTGGGTGGCATGATTCCACTGCATCACCATCTGGTGCCTACAAAAAAAAACCAAATTCTTGATACCACAAATGATATCAATTTGTCTCCTTTCTCCTTTGCCTGTTGTCTGCAAATAATTTCAATATCATCTCTAATACCACCTGATGCATCCCCCTACTCCCCTGTAGGGTTACATGACCTCGAGGTCAAGGATCTCTGATTCTTGAGTCAAATGACTCTTTGAAACCTCAATGGTCTCATTCTTTATCTAAAAGTAGACCCTTTTGGCTCCATGGTGCAGGTCTTATGGTACCCACAACGTTCCCTTTTGCTCTCCTGTGAAATCTTAGAGTATTGGGCATTAGCTTCTTTTTCTGATAATCCCCCTCTTGATGTGACCTTGGGCTATGACCTCATGTGATCACATGATTGAAGGCGCGACCAAAAGTGGTTTGGGATCAAAATAATTTTCAACCCACAATTCTCTTCGAGCTTCCATGTGTTCTCTTGCCAAAACCATGGTCTATATTGTGACCCTCCCTCAACATTTTAAAGTTCATGCAACTCGTATCCCTGCAATTCTACGAGACCGTCGATCTCCTGATCTTGATGGTACTATTTTAACTGATGGTTCATCTCTTCCCTCTTCAAATATATGGTCCATATCTTCCCCTCCTAAATCAACGGATGTGATCTCTTCGTAATTCCAAAATTTAGAATTTTCAAGTCTCAAACCCTGATTTCCTCCATACGTCAATCTTCTAGAGTTGACTATTTGTAGACACCTACCCTTCTAGATCAATGACCCTAAATTTACTTCAGGTGTTTGAAATTTCGACTAGATCAACAGCCCTGCGATCCCCTTCTCAATCAACATTCAAGATCTCCTTTAGCTATTCATACTTCTAAGATCTCAAATCTCAAACTTCACCCTTTTTCCCAATGTATTTTATTAGAAGACTATAGTCCACAGACGCATGTCCACTTGATCTGACGATCGTGGATTACTTTGGGTCTTTACCCATAGTGCATGGATCTATGCCACGTCTTCCTTAGATCTCACAGCTATGAATTGCTTCAGGTCTTTACACAGAGTCCACAGATTCATGCCACGTCCCTTCTTAACTCTGATGTCTCAGATTCACTTCGGGTGATCTAACGCTTGAGATTTACTTCGGGTGATCTGATGATTCAAATTCACTTTGGTTGATCGGACGATTGAGATTTACTTCATATTTCTGATGACTCAGATTCACTTGGTCGATCTGACTCTTGAGGTTTACTTCGTATGATCTAACAATTCAAATCTACCTCGAAGGATCGGACGATTGAGATTTTACTTCGGCGCTCTGACTCTTCGGACTTCAGAAATCTCAAATCTAAATTGAGAAACTCCAATGCAATTTACCCAGAGCTCACAATTTTTTGACAAGTGTCCCCTCACAGATTAATGGCTCTTGACACTTTGATTATTAATGATTAATGTTTAATGTAACTACAAATAAATTTTTAAAATTAAGATATTAATTTTTGATTTTAATCATGTATTCAAAGTCATTCATTTGTAACTCATATCCCACAAGTCTGAATAGCTCACTTAGTGATGCAAACCCCTCGACCCTCAAGCCAAATTCTACTCACAGGATTGTTCGATTTCTCCCTTGAGCCGAAGCGTCTCTTTAGATTCCCTACTAGAATCAGAAATTTCCGATCCACAGGTCCTTCTGAAACTCCGCCTGTGCGAACAACACTAGGCGCGATCTCCTTTCTCCCCAAGCAACCACAACGCTATGACCAAGGGCATAACCCAAAGTCCTTGTCGCAACTCACAATCTCACGAGTTCATGATTCAAAGCATTCGACTCCTACTTCCCAATCTTGCGATACCTGAGATCACGAAATGGGTATAGCTCCCTTCTGTCAGTGCCTTCTACGTGTGACCAATGGCTAGGATTAACGATAGCTCCCATCACAACTTCGTGACTTCACAAATCGAAGGGTTCAGCCTCCGTTCTCTTCCCGTGAGAACCTTTGAGACTTCAAAGTCAGTGAGGGTTGACCTTCCCTTCGCACTTCTCGCAACTCGCCACTTCGCGAGTTTCAGCATCGAGCTCCCGTGCTCTTATTCCGTAAATCCTCGAGACGCGAGAAATCAATGGATCATTGACTCCCTTCTCCAGGCGATGACTTTCCACCTGTCAATCATGTGGGCCCCACCTTTTGGTTCTGCCACGTTTCCACACGAGCCTCGACTCTTGGCCCTTCGCAACTTCTGATGTCGAGAAGAGGTCCTATAAACCTCTGAACCTCCGAATGTGCGATATGCATGATGAGGCTCTAATCCAACGGTCCTCCCTCGACCTAGATCCAATGGTTGTCTTCACTCCTCAAATTTTTTCAACTTCGCGACCTAGAGCACCCAACTCTTAGGCTCTCACCCTGTGAACCTTCGAGTTCGCGAGATCCCTCGATCTCTGCCACCTGTCCTCCTCAAATGGACGGCTCTGATATTCTCACAACTTCACCACTCGCAAAGTTGAAAGACTTCCTTCTCTGACCCCCGATGTCTAAATCCCTGATATGGGCGATCTCACGACATGTGTCCTCCTGGACATAAAATCTTCAACGATCCAGATCTCTTCAGATCATTCGACGACAGCTGTTTCTCCTCCCGAGCTTTGGCACTTTTCTGCCAACACTTGGAAGAATTGAAAATTTTCAAAGTCCTCGACCTTTGTCCTCTTTTTCCCTATGATATCTTCGACTTTGAGTCCCCGCCTGCGTGTATAAAAAAACGATATCCCTCCTGATATTTTCTCCCAAATCCTTGAAGGATTATGTGACTTCTGCGCTCCTCCAGAGTCTTCACACGCACACAAAGGTGCTATCTCTTCTGAGCTTCTCTGAGACTCAAAACTTAAGGAACCCAGTCCTTTTCCCTTCTCCCTTAGATGGAGAAATACGATTCCCTCCTGGCACTCCTCTACTCAAGCAACTTGATTGCTGAGTCTTTCAAGGTATTCAACAACCCTGCGAAGATCCTTTAGTGGACTCTTCCTTCAAATTATAGAACTCAACAGAGTTCTCCTCTTGTGCATGTCTGCACACTGACTTAATGCCCTCCTGGCAGAGTTTATACAGAACACACAACAATGTTTCTGTCTTCTTCTTAACTCACAACAAAGTTCTTCTTCTATGCACTCCTTGCACTGGCTCAATGCCCACTTGGCAGAGCTTTACAGAACTCAAAGAGAGTTTCTGTCTGCATCTATGTTCTTATCCACAGCCTTTCCTTCTGAGGTGTTCAACAACCTCACAGGTCTTCCTCAAGTTGATGATTTCAGCTCTTCTGCCCACCTAGCACGTCTTTGTCTGAATCCGCAGAGTTCAAAAGTGCTTCTATGCACAGGCTATTAGAACCCGCAGTGTTCTTTCACACCCTCCTGGTGTGAATCCTCAAAGAACCTCTCAAGCCTGAAATAAAAACAATTCCTGCAAATGCAAAACCATAACATACATTCACAGCATATGAAGAACACTCACAAACATTCATTCAACACAGGAAATATGCAGGAAAAACTGTTGTTTGTATTAAATGGCAAATGCCTGTTTTTACAAGGTGTTCCTGAGATCATACTTTAACAGAGTCTCGTCGCGTTCTCTTCTACTCTCTCCTCTATTACAACTCTTTCCTATTACAAGTAATACAAAATGAGATCACAATTGATCTTTTACATGAGGGGGATCTTCGATCTCTTCCCTCCAAACTCACCTACCCTATTCAATGGCATTAAATGGCCTGTCTAGTCCACAAATCGGATCTAGATCTCAAACTTCAAATAATTAAAGGCCTATCTACCCTATGCCTGTGAAAATCAAGGCCTCATGACTCAGCAGCCTAAGACATTTAATTACATCAAATTCAAATTTGAAATCGAGGGTTGCTCCTCTCTTCAGCCTTGAATGCATGTGTTGACATGGATGGATGGATGGCTGGCTGATGTGGAGAGATTCTCCTACATCATACTCCTCAGCTACAAAAT
>JASDQU010245015.1:149128-165710 GCA_032191745.1 Picea mariana
CTCCTATTTATACTAAAAAGAAGCATCTAGAGGAAGATCCTTCTAGAAGTGGAAGCTTCTATTAGGTCTTCTTACATCCGCCTTATTCTATTTTATTGAAAGGTCTTATTAATATTGACCTTTATTACATCCGAATACATTGATCTACCTATGTGCGGGTTAGGACCTTAACATGAAGAAACACCTTCTTGATGAAAGGTCACGCCTCTTCATGAAACAACACCCCTATGTGGGTATATATGCATGCCCTCATTCTCATTGTAATCTCATCATTATCAATCTATATTGTATACATTCTTTTATATTTACAGTCTTACATGGATTATTGTGTTATATTCCAAGTATTTTGGATATTTTATGCGTGAGGGAAATTTTGTTTTTCTGAGTGGGATGTCTAGAGGGTTCAACCCCTTGGCAAGTCTTGTTTCAACACATGTTGATGTCTACTCAACACTTTAGTAGAGTGCAAGGAGATTTCAATGTATGTGATATTATCTCCTCACCCCATTTGTTTCGAGTTTTGGGATGATTCATTTACAAAGGCTTTTGGTCGGCTTGGAAAGTCATTGTAAGTTTAGTTCACTGACATTGGGAGGGAAACATGGTAAGGTGGGATTTAGCTTGTCATACCATTTAGAACTGGAGGATTCAGGGTACTTATGTTGCATAGATGCCTCACTTTCAAGCATGTAGGTTGAACAAGAAGGGCATTTTCTTCTAGGGAGATGTGGGATTTTGGTACTCAATCCTAGAAGGATTGGAGTACTTTAGCTCAAGAGTATGGACTGATTTCCCATGACCATCCTTCAATTATGGAGTTGAAAGGGATTATTCCAGAATCTAACTTATTCAAAATGAATATTGGAATACCTAGCCAATTTTGGAGTGATTGGAGACAGAGTGTCCACTTCACTAGTATGATTCTTGTCATTTATATTCTATGCTCCATCAAAGGCACCAAAAATCCCCAATCCTCAATGCAAGGTGGGTGTCCACAGATTCAAAGGATAGATGGGTCCGTAAACTTCACATTTTTTGGTTCGTTAAGATTTCTTATAAGTTGAGGGTTTTTGCTTGGTTAGTGATGTATTAAGGGATCCAATCCACAACTCGATTTGCCAAGAATGTGCTCTATGTGCCTTGTGTCTTTTTTATCATCACTGGAGACTGTGAAACATATTTTTTAGGAGTGTCAATTTGTCAAAAGCTACTAGATATTTTTAGAGGATTAGTATTCAATGTTGCTTCAGGGAAAGATTCATTGTTGTGCTACATTGTTTGGGGATTGTTGCTCTCTAGTTTGTGCTACCCTTTTTGGGATATGACAATGCTTGAAAATTTCGGATTTATTCATTCTATGGAAGCTTAGGTGTAAACTTATTTTTTGTCACAAGGTTAGCTCATTGTCTTCTTTTATAACATGTAATGGGATGAGATACATCGCCAACCTCGGGCTAAAGGTGCTCTATTGACCAAAGATGACCACTCTCTTGAACCCATGGCTTATTTTGATTTTATCTCAATATTAGTAGCATTACAGAAGACATTATGATGTCCATATATAGCCCTCAACTTTTTTCTTTATCATTTGTTAATATTTTATCTATAAATATAAGACGTATTTTTCAAACCAAAAAAACAACGGAGGTCAGACAATAAAATAAAATCGCTGATTAAAACATGATTTTTTTAAGATATTTATGTTACCACTGCATTTCTATTTTTGTTTTTTTTTTATGACATTAGCAAAATAAATTCTTAGATTGGACTTTTCCATTTCAAAATTCATCTTCTTATCTTCGAAACGGTATATTATGTGTGCTTGATTTTGATTTATAATGAAGAAGTTATCAATGTTTCAATTTGGAAAAATGGACAAAGAGTTGAAATTGTTGCAACAAAAGTTTATTTAGATGAAGATAAGATCCCAATGGATATGGATTTCTATAGAAGAAAATATCATTAGAAGAGATTACTACCAAAAGGAAATGTGTATCCGACAAAAGTTTCAAAAGGAGTCTTGCCATATTGCTTGACAACTATGGCACTGACACTTTCAACAATAGTCGATACAAAAAGAGCAAGGCCAAATTTATAGTAAGGGGAAGATGAGTTTCATAGATTGAATATCCTCATATGTACTATCAATATCCTTGTGAAGAGGGTTTAAAATAGGTTAGAAACATATCCCAACTTATTTTTCGGGACTTTTATCCTCTCATTGACAAATATCCTATTGTGCATAGTAATGAATCTATTTATGGAGGATATTTACAAGAGATTGCAATCATTAAACTTAAAGATGAACAAATAAATGTTACAAAAAAACATTGTGCAAGAGGAGCCTCCTCTCATAGAAATTTTCAATGTTGTAATAGCTATAATACCTTCATTTTTAGTGAAAGGAAACCATGAATATCAACAAAGTGATGATGTCATAAGGTCTCTCTGGTGATCAATCATTACTAGTGTCGATCTCTACCATGGATTTTAGGTCATAGGCCTTGAGAAGGGAGAGAATGTAGTGCTTCCAATCCAGTGGTGTGTAGTAATTGGCCTTGACTTTAAGTGCCATGAGCCAATCTATCTAACTCTATCTACTTCATAGTCAAAGTGTCTCTAGGAAGATGGGTGTGTTGTGTCGGATTCATTGGCATGCTACATTGTTTGGAGATTGTTTCTCTCTAGTTTGTGCTACCCTTTTTGGGATATGGTAGTGCTTGCAAATTTCATCTTTATTCATTCTATGGAAGCTTAGGTGTAAATCTATTTTTTATTATGACATTTGCTCATTTTTTGTTGGATTACTAAGAGGGGGGGTGAATCAATAATGAGAAATTTATACCACTTTTAACCACAGTTTATATTCCTTTAACTTATTCAACCATGTTCATCAGTTCATCATCAATCTATTATTGTATCATAAATAAACACATCCACACAATACACAGTACACCAATATTTACGTGGAAACCCAATGCGGGAGAAAACCACATAATGTTTTTCTTATATGTCAATAATTACATTCAAGGAAGCACCAACTTCCAATTCTCCAACTCCAACTGTAAGGAGGCTCCAACCCCATAGTTTTTCAGGCTCCAACTTGAAGGAATCTTCAACTCCCTAATTCTCTGGCTCCAACCAGAAGGAGGATACAACCCCCTGGGTTCTCTGGCTACAACCAGAAGGTGGCTACAACAACCTAGTTCTTAGGCTCCAACCTGAAGGAAGATCCAACTCCCTGATTCTCTGGCACCAACCGGAGTGAGGCTACAACCCCCTTTCATTGCCACGTTTTGTTGCCCTGAAATATAAATGTCAAATGCAGACAACATGTTGTTTTCACTCAATCAACCACTACCACTGTCACTCTGTCATTTTCAACTTGTAACCTGTCAACCTATCCAATATGTCACTGTCACAACAACTTGTACCATGCATCAACCTGTACCATAAACCAATGTATCAACCATGCACCAAACCTATACCAGCAATCTGTACCAACACAAGTGCATCAACTATGCACTACACAACATGTCTCATCAATCTCACCAATCAAATCAGATCTATTCACCAAGATCAATCACCAAAAAAACTCTCAACCACATGCACAATATCACCAAGATGTGCATCAACCAAGACTACTCACAAACATCAACAAGATGTACCACAATCAAGATGTGCTTCTAAAAGTATATCCATACATATATGCCACATCATCCATAAACCATGTGCCAACAATACTACTAGCAAGTGCTTCTAACAATATACCAAGTATGTACCAATCATGCATCAACTATATATCAAGCTATGATTCATCAAGATGTACCAACATCACCATACCATACACCTCATGTATGTGCCAACTCATTAACTATATGTCCCAATATGTAACTCAACCATATGTCAAATACATACACTAGGATATCCAGCAAATAGGCCTCTAAAAATACATCACACTACCATAAACCCTTATATCAAACCATGTGCCAAAACCTCTTTGTTATGTAGCATCAATCATTTGTTAACCATATACCAAGATCACCAACAAATGCCTCTCACAATACACCTCAAGATATGTCAATAGAGCTCACACACGTACCAACCATGTACTACAACAAATTTGCCTCAAAACCATTCACTACAACAAGTATAATGAAACAATAATACCTTTAGACATGTACCAAAAATATGCCTCAATATATCAAATCTGGTAACATAGATCTCATACTCAATATCACAAGAATATCACTCAAACCATGTGCATCTATGTCTCTCTAGTCATGTGACATACATGTGCATACAATCATAATCATGTGCAGTAAACCCTCACATGGACTAGACATCAAACCCTCACTGTTATGAATCCTCAAACTAAACCAACAGCTTCAACAACACATCACAACCAAAATCCCTCAACCGTGTACCAAAAAATACAAGATATGCCTCAACACTCAACCCAACAAGATGTACCAATGATAAGTACTAGACATATTAGTATTGTATCTCTGTAGATATGTCTCATATAGTATGTGCCATATATAAGAGTATTGCTCACTCAACCAACCAACCAGCATATGCCATATCCAAGTACAAAACCAACCATATCAATAATGCCTCAAACATTCACCATATCATAAACAAATCTCAGCATCAAAACAAACATGTAACCATACCATAACTTATGTAGATGACCTGAACCTATAGAGTGTTGACATGAGAACTTGCTTTCATAATATAGGGACCTAGCACCCACATCTACTCAAGTTTTCATGACACTTTCATATGTACACTACTTTCCATTCTACAACCCGTGTATGTATGCACCTTCCTCCATTGTAGCGCGCATACACCTCAGAAACTAGGATTTTTCTGAAACTCCAAGACTTTCTTCGTCAACCCTCCTTTGCTACCTCATACTTGCGTAGCTTCAGATGTATCAATGATTACCTAAAATAAACCTTTCACAAAATAATAGATATTCAATGTGCTCAATAGGTGCTAATAAGAGACCCTTGCTCTCTTATTTATACTCTCCAAGTGGCTTCCTATAGGGGTTATCTTCTAATTGTTTTACCCAAATTCATTCTTTTAGGGCTAACCCATTTCTAACTACTTTGTCCACTTACAACCACTTTATCCACAAATAATAATCTCACCACTTCTAGTTGCAACTAATTTATTTTTAATTATTTTCTTTTTTCAACAACTTAACTCATGATTAACTCCTAGTTACAACCACTTTGACTAGTAAACTTCTTCTAGGAGATTCTAGAATAAATTGACTTATTTGACCTTCTAGGGGTTTTTAGATAAATCATGAGGGTTCTCCAACTTCACTAAGCCATATCTCCTTAACCATGAGGAACTATGTGACGTACCACATATCATCAAAAATGACACAACATGTACTATCTATCTAGAATAGTCTTACATGCATATTCATTGATCTTCATGCCTTTATACCTCAATCAAACTTGGGTCCCTTACCCATACCTTTGAAGCTACTAGAATGTGTTACCAGAAATACTCAAGGGTTGACATCAATCTCTAAGGGTTGACATCAATCTACAATATCACTCTCCAAGGGTTGACATCAATGTCAACCAACTATCCAAACCAACTGTCCATCAATCTAAACCAATTATCTGACAATTTTTTGTTTTTTATACCGTGTGGTGGGATGAGATACACCACCAACCCATGGCTAAAGGCGCTATGTTGACTAAAGATTCACACTCTCTTAAACCCATAGCTTATTTTGATTTTATCTTTGTATTAGTAGCATTACTAAAGAGGTTACGATGTCCATATATACCCATCAAATTTTTTCTTTATCGTTTGTAAATATTTTATTTATAAATATAAGACATTTCAAACCAAAAAGAATCGGAGGTCGGACGATAAAGAAATTGTAGATTAAAAAACTATTGTTTTTAAGGTATTGATGTTACCACAACAACTCTATTTTGGGCTTTTTATCAAATTAGCAAAACAACTTCTTAGATTTGACTTTTCCATTTCAAAATTCATCTTCTTAGCTTTGAAATGGTATATTATGTGCTTGATTTTGATTTATAATGAAGAAATATCAATGTTTCAATTTGGAAAAATGGACATTGAAATTGTTGCAACAAAAGTTTATTAAGTAAGAGACAAAGATAAGATCCCCACGAATATGGATTGCTATAGAAGAAAACTTCATTAGAAGAGATGACTACCAAATGGAAACACATATCCTACAAAAGTTGCAAAAGGAATCTTTCCATATTGCTTGATTGTTGGGTATGTGTTATATTCTTTGGGTATGTGTTATATTGCTAGCGCCCTCCCTTTTCTGGGGGTTGCAGGGGGATGGAGCCCTTGAATTTTTTTTTTGGCAGTTTTTGCATCTGTTTTTAGCAGTTTTTGTCGATGGTTTTCTAATTCCAGTTAAGGAACTAGAGTTGTTAACTAATCTAAGTCAATGGATTAGGGGTTTTGGATGTTGTGGGTTCCTATATACATTGTATTGTAAACAATGAAGATATAGATGGATAAATAATTAGAGGTGTGGCTCGAAACAAGTTGTTGGTTTTATCGGTTTGGGTTTCCATGGTAAAATTATTTATGTAATGTGTGTGTGTGTGTGTGTGTGTGTGTGTGTGTGTGTGTGTCATTGTATATTTTCTTTTTTATTAAGAATCCATTTTCAGTAATTAATTATACAAGGTTAAAATCTACATTGACAACTATGGCACCGACACTTTCAACAATCATTGGTACAAAAAGATCAACACCTAAATTATGAGAAAGAGGAATATGTAGTTTCAACAATTGAATCTCCTCCGATCTATTTTCAATATCCTTGTGAAGTGGGTTTTGTTAGCACTAGGAATCACCTTCAGATTGCATGGAAGGCAATCCCAATACCCATCAGGTTATATGTGAATGTAAAAGAGTTATGAGGGGTAAAATGGATAAGACTCAAGATGATAATGTTCCAACTCAGAAATTAGGGCTATCATGCATGAGAAATCAAGGTCTTGGCTAACTTCAATGAGTAATTGGGAGTAAGTATGAATAGAGGGAAGACTTCAGTGAGAGGAATGTAGGGGTTGTTGTAAACATCAGGCCTACAAACAACCTAAGGAAGAAAAACTCTTAACACAAGATCTTCTTGAGTTTAGAACTTAAGGACACTAAAGAAACATCATGATAATATAATAATCAAACATACATCATAATATCACCACAACCATTCATGTGAATCATTCAAAGCATGAACACTTTAGCATGAGAAGCAAATAAGATGGAAAGAGAAGTTGATTTCTATTAACCAAGATGTCTGAAATCAAGTACATAACCAGTTCACAGTAAATTCATTAAAATATTACAGTATAAGGGAGCCTTGCTCAAAAATTCGAACCTACTAAAGAATTTCATCTATCTATTTATAACAAAAAGGGAGGCAATAGTTGGAGGTGCGAGTTGGCCTCCTTCCCATGAAAATCTCTAAGAATTTATTCCATCTAAAAACTTGACTAACAACCTATGATTTAAACTAGGAAAGTGTTGGTGACTAATCCAACCAATCTTTGAACTAACTGAACCCCCTTTGGTGCACTACTCCTTGTTTTCCATGTGTCCTTCAGGGGCATGTGGTTGTCATCAGGCTTCCAGTTGTTGTTTCTGCAATTCTCCTCATCATCAGCTATCCAAAAAGCTGTTAGCTCGACCCTCCTGGATTCCTGGTATCTGTTGGTAGCATCTTTGGGTATCACTCTGAGTAGCGCACTTTGTAGTGCCTTCACCAAATTTCATGAGGCTATGTAGCGCAACCTCAAAACTAGACAAGTAGCAAAATAGGTAGTGCCAAATCTTCATATCCTCTCTGCAGACTTCAGTCTCTGTGAAAATTTAGGTAGTGAATTTCGATAGTGCCACTATGGTGTGTCTCTGTGAAAACTTTGTCTCTGCCAAAAATTTGGTATCGAATTTAGGTAGCGCCACTCCGATGTGTCTCTGTGCAAACTTTGTCTCTGCAAGAAATTCGGTAGTGACCACTTGTGTGCTCTGTTAAAATTTAGGTAGCACCATCAAAATACACAACACCTTCACTTGGACATGTGCAGAATGGGTAGCAACCTCGGGTAGTAGCAGCACCATTAGCTTTAGGCGATTTGACAGCATTTTAGGTAGAAAACCGGTGGTACACTAAAAATAGACTATTTTGTAGTGCCATAGTGCTACAGAATGTCTGCACTAATACTGTCAAAGGGATTAATTCTTTATAAAAACCCAAAACTCTGAACAGTAAGCACAAAAATCCTGTATAGGTGGCAGAGGTAGTGTTTCATCAATAGTTTATCTTCACAAAAAGGGACCATCTTCAAAAATGGAGCTAACCTTTCACTAACTACTTCATTAACCTGACACTCTTTCTTGGAGGAGGAGGATCCTCCTTTGGCCCAACAGGATTCTTCCTTTTAGTAGTGACAAGCTTCTTCAATGGAGCTATGCTATCCTTGGTTGTTGGTGTCTCCTTTTCAATAGCACGTTCAACCAATACATGCAAGTTCCTTTCAGCCACTTCATCTTGAGAATGTTGCAACTCTGCTTTAAGATTTATGTTATGAGACTGAAAGTCTTTGTTCTGCCTATAAATGTTTTGGAGCTGCCTATGGAGAGGTTGGGCCTTTCTTGCTGAAAACCTTGTTAGGTCAAGAGTGTGTTTGTAGCCATACATGAGTTATTTCATCTGAGCCCTGTGAGATCTATCTTCTACTTTTAAATGATCCACCTCCTTCCTAGAATCCTTGAGTTTCCTAATTAATATTTTGAATGTTTGGTTGCCATGTGGAGTAGTGATGTGAACAGTCTCAACAGGAATTTTCGTGGTTTCCTCTTCCTGTTGTATAGGAATTTCTTTGTCTATCTAAACAGGCTTCTTGATGCCTTTGCCTTTATCTTTCTTCTTCTGTATAGGGGTTTTTTCTTTCTTCTCCACAGGATTTACAATGCCTTTACCTTTCTTCTTTTGCACAGGGGTTTCTCCTTTCTTCTCCATAGGATTTACAATGCCTTTACCTTTCTTCTTTTGCACAGGGGTTTCTTCTTTCTTCTCCATAGGATTTATAATGCCTTTACCTTTCTTCTTTTGTAGGATAGAGGATTTTGGTAGGGACTGTTCTTCAATAAACTCTTTAGGAGTTGATGATATTGTGAAAGGTTTCCTAACCTTGGTACTAACTGCTGGAGGAGATGAGGAGAAATGTAGCTTCTTCCCTTTCTTTGTTGTAGTTTTTGTAGTAGAAGGAACTTCTTCTAACTCTGGTGGAGGAGGGGGTGAAAAAACTCTCTGTGGGGAATGACAAGCATCCTCCTCAGTTCCTGTGACCTCTTTGATGACCTATGAATCTTGAACATGAACTCTTCCCTTTCTCTTCTTGTTGGTACCTTCTTTATCAGGACTGGTGGATGATAAAGGGATTGCTTTCTGCGACTGAGGAGTGGCTGCTATATCCAACTTGAAGTGAGAAGCAATAAAAAAATGTTCCCATGAGATATATTTCTTACCTAGTTCCTCAGAAACTAGCATTCTAATCAATCCAAAGTGAAATATGTTAGTATCCACATCCTTAGACTTGGATTGAATCATGTCCGACATCTTGCCTATGCTCCTTAGCAAATAGTAGGGAATATTCATTAAATTGTACCTGTAAAATGTAGCAGAATCCTTATATGGTACTGGTATAATGTGTTGAACCTCCCTTCACGTGTAAAGTATCTCTGAATGATCCTCAATATCTTGTCAAACTGCTCAATTAGCTGATTCCTTGGCACACCTTTAGACAAATCACCAGCTTGATGTTCAGGCTTAAGGAAATCTTTAGCATAGGTTGCATTCAAAGCCATGGCTTTAAACCATTTCTCACCTATGATAGGGATTCATGTTGCAGCTGAAATAGAGGCCTCAGTCACCTCAAATTCTATATCCCCTATCTTGGTCTTCCGACCATCAAAATGTAAGGAAAATTGCCTTGTCACCTCAGGACGACCTCTTTGCATATTCTGGAAGAAAGAGAGGCATCCCACTCTTTGAAAAACTTTTCTTGCCATGGGCTCTGTCTCAAAAACATGCATATCCAGAGGTTCATTTCTAACTACATTACCCCGCTTGTGTGACTTCTTCATCTGAGGAGTCTCCATAGTTTATGATGAGAGATTCTTATGGCTATGGAGTGGTAATAACCAGGAGGACCTAAAGTCAAGGTTCAAATGGACAAGGCTTCACTTTTACAAGAAATTCCCTTATATTTGTGCAGGTGTGAACACTTAGAAAATGAGAGGATACCCTGTAATTGGTCTTTGAAACTGGGTAGAAAATGCCTGACTTAAGTGTCAGAGGAGGCAGGGGAGAAACAATGTGGTTAAGCAGTGCCTCTAGGTAATGCACTGTGTATGCAGAGGATAGAACTGCTTGGATGTTGTGAGCTTAGTAGCTATGGTGGTTGGATGTATCAGACTTCGACATGCAGGTAGTGAATTTTACAGGTTTCAAAGGAGGGGATACAAGGATAGAATGGTGTGAGGAAAGGTCTCCTTCAACTATTCAAGCCCGATAATCCAAAACTCTGAGCACTAACTTTCTTTGAAAATCATGTGCAGAGGAGGAAACATGGAATACCTGTGGGATAAAATCTGTCTGAAGCCTCAGCGAGATTTCAGGAAGAAGTCACAAACATCCCGACCTCTGAATCTACCTCAACATTAGATCTGGTAGCACTGTTGTCGACTGGTCAAAACTAGGAGTTTGTGTAGCGCAACAATCTTGAGTTTTTCAAAAATCACAAATTGTTATCAGAGCTCGTAAATAGGAGATCTTGAAGGCATCTTTAACCAACTGCTAGCGCTGAAACAGGGAAGATGACATCAACGTTGTAATCATAAATCATGGTGGAATATGGTGAACGGGAAAGGCGCTACAGAAACTCCTGATGAGTGGGCAACACCCCATTTCAAAAAATGATTGGAAAGGTAAGCGAAGGACAACAAGGCAGGGCTATGAGGGCATGAGTGAGGAAAATGGCCTGTCAAATCAAGCTATTCGTGGAGTGAATCGATCTTAGTGACAAATCATGAGGGGGATCAAAGTTAATTCATGAACAAAAAATGGTCCTAAGTCCAAATTCGAGTGAGGATCAAAACATAAGTCATGACTCAACACTTTATTTATCAAGGGGGTCCTAACAAACACATTTTTTTTAAAGGGGTGAAATTAAAAAATTAAAATCTAAGGCTTAGGAAAAGATGAAAACAAACTAAAAAACCCAAGGAAACTTAGTGTGATAGCATTGGCTCCACAGGGGATGGCATGCCCCCTGCAGGCTGCCAAGAATGAGTAGATTTAGTGCCTTATCCTAGGGCTATGGGGTCAGTTATTGAAACAAAAATAAAAGAAAGACGATATTTACAATGGCATGAAAATCCCCTCAAGGCTCAAGCAAAGTACTTTTTCAGAAAATGCCCATTGACAGGGCCACCAAAAACTTCTTCATTCTCCATATTTTGCAACTTGAAAGTGTTATTAGACAATACCTCAGATATTTTGAAGGAACCGATCCATAAAGCTTCAAATTTACCGTGCTTGCCTTTATCTTGCTTTGGTGCATCCCACTTGAGAACCAGATCGTCCAGTTGAAAATCCTCTTTGTTCACTTTCTTGTCGAACACCTGCTTGATCTTCAGTTGATGATCATATGCTTTATCTACAAGTTGTTCATGAGTCTTTTTCACTTCAACTAGCTGTTGAATCCTTTTGATCATATGATCCAGTTTCCCTTGGTAATCTTGGAAAAAATTTGCCACATGAAAGGCAAGCTGAGAAGAAAAAATGGCCTCAAATCCATACACCAGCTGGAAAGGAGAAAGGCCTAGACACCTCTTTGTTGTCACTTTGTCATCCCACAAAGGAAACTTGAGTTTTAAGTCCCATACCTTTTTGTTGTCCTCTAACAGTTTTTTAATGATCTTTATCAGGATTTTTTTAGAGGACTTTGAAAGCCCATTCCCTTGGGGGTAGTAAGGGGTAAAGTAAACCAATGTGATCCCAAACTATTCACAGAACTGAATTAATGGTCCAACCTTGAAATATGCAGCATTGTCAATGACAATTTTGTTCGAACACCCAAACCTCGCCATAATGTCTTTAAGGAAACCAATGATCACTTTGTGGGAAGCATTCCTTGTAGGGATGGATTCTATCCACTTGGTGAAGTAATCTGTGGCAGTCAAGATCCATCTATGTTGACCGCTAGAAGCAAGATGAATTTCCCCAATAAAATCTAGGCCCCACTGCTGAAAGGGTCCCGAAGCTGCCACAGGCTTTAATGGAAAAGACTTGAGATGCTTCTTTCCAGAGAATTTCTTACACTTAACACAAGCTCTGATCTTAGCACAAACATCAGTGAATAGACTAGGCCAAAAATACCCATCCCTGAGAATCTTATATGCCGTGGTCCTCCAAAAATGATGCCCCCCACATAAACTGTCATGAAAATCAGACATAATCTTTTGGGATTCTTGTGGGTCTAGGCATCTCAAAAGAACTCCTAATGGGTCTTTCCAATACAAAACCTGATCAACAAGGTAGTATTTGATTGATTTGATTTTTAAGGCTCTCACCTTGTTCTTTTCCATGCCATCTGGAGGATGTAATTTTTGTAGAAAAAATATAATTTCAGTTGTAATCTGCCAATGTAGGGGTGACTTGAGAACCTTTATCGGTCAATTCAACCCATTGATTTTCTAAACATGAGTTGATGAAATTTACCCCCAATGCTGAGCAATTTGATTCAGCCAACAACTTTGCTAAACCCTGGCCTTTAACCAATTTGGTAGGCTTAATCTCAAGATGAAACTCAAGGATTTTAGCAATCCACTTGCTCCTTTTTCTGTCTATATCTGGATGAATAAGAATGTCCTTTATAGAATATGATGGGACATAAGCAATGTCTTTTGAATGCAACACGTAAACTCTAAAAGACTTGAGAGAGTTAACCAATACATAGGCTTGCTTATCCATGATGTCGTATTTTAATTCAGCATCTCTCAATGCCCTGCTGAAAAAAACAATGGGTTTCTCTAAGCCTTCAGCATTCTTTTGTAATAAAACAACCGCTACTGTATCAAATGAAGCGAAAGAAAAAATGAGAAAATCCTTGGAGTAGTCTGGGTTGATAAGGACCGGGGCTTCAGTCAAGGCTTTCTTTATCTGATTGTTATAGCAAGATTTGCCTCACTATTGCTATCTTGCACAGAGGGCCTTTTTCCATTTCCCTATGCAGACTTTTCATCCCTTTTTGATGAATCCAAAGCTAAAAATATACATTTTTCCACATATACACTCCCTAACTGCTATGCAAGATGTGTATATGCATGCTACTCCACTATAGCTCGTGTATATCGAGATTTGTGCCAGAAAATACAAAATGAGGTCGAGTTTCCATGTCATGACAAAAGATCTCTGATCCTTGGCCTTCCATATACTGGAAACGTTCCGACTCAGCCCTTCAGTTACATTCTGGAGGCTATAAGAGCACAATTTCAAACTATGGAAAAAGAGGAGAAAGCATTCAACTTTGAGAGCAAAGTTACTCTAGAGAAATTACTTCATATTGAGTCTACATCCCTTTGTCCCTCAAGTCTAAACACAGTGTTCAACCCCCAAGATCTTCCCTTATTGTTGAGAGGACCTCTTTGCCTCTTTCTCATGAGCTTGCCTTCAGTGGAGGATTGAAGTGGTGGGGACCTATTTGGAAGGAACTTGGTTTCTTGGTTTCAAACTGTGCCCACATAGAAGTCTATAATGTTGACACTTCTGTTGATCAATTATTAATAGAAATACTTCTTTCTCGTCCTATTGGTATCTTGCAAATATATGATTATTATCCATGGGAATGTTTGTAATGTTTATTAATGGATTATGCTATCTTATGTGCTAACCCCTTTTATATCATCACTATATACTTTCTTTTCTTCTTAGGTCAAAGTGCTCAACGGTGGAACATCATCAAGCGTTGGATCGAGGTAGGCCTCTTTCTTGTATTGCACATTAGTCTATATAGCATATGTTGGAATTGAGTTTATTTCTGCAGTCATACTTGTTTGTTGTGGTTTACCCTTGGCCATATAGATTTTTTCCCTTGTAACAGAAATGGTGACTCCACTGGGGAGAGCTCTTCCTTCTAAGGGTTGAAGTACTTTTTCTTCTTACATTGCTCTTTTTCCTTTGTGTTTCTTGTCGTATCACTACTTGACAGATCTTGTTCCTTTGAGTCTGAGTTTTCAGCCTTTTACCCTTGCCTGTCCTTGTTTTAAAGCATATACGCCCTTTTTTCCTTGGCATCCATGTATACACGCTTGTTGTCTCATTGCAAGAAGCGTATATATGCTATGTTCTCTTGAACAGTCGTGTATACCACTTCCCCTTGCTTGTTTGCTTGGTTGAGTGACTCCTAGGTAGGATTTAAAGGTTCTTGAGCCTTCTTAGGTCTCTGTAGTGTCTGTTGAGATTATCTGGAATGACAGGAAGCATGTTTGCAGTTGAAGTTTTGGGTGTAGTCTTTCTCTTTGTTTTCTATTTTTAATTTGTCCTTGGCTTATGGGTTGTTTTCTTGGCTACCTGGTATTATTCTTGAGTTGTTGCTTTTATACACAGTAGAATTCATATGTCAAGTTGCTTATCAGTCCATGCATTTTATTTTTTATAATATTGAAAATACAAAAAAATAGTCATTTTGCATTGGTTGGCATTTTTGTCTTTGAATTTTTATCATTAGCTTAGCACATTTAGCGAAAGATCGTATTTTACTTCTAAATTGCAGATTTGAAATTGAAGACTGCATTGTTTTTATTAGCATATCATTCATTGAAAAGTTAAAGATAGACTTTGCATTATATCCATATTTATTTTCTAACAGAGTCATAACACCATGAGTTTCACTTCCATACCTTTTTGAGTAACCACGGCCATTAAAATTTACGCTTTAAAACTAAAATTGATTAGTCATGATTTTATTTTTAGGGTGTACAAACTAGCTTAGGATTTAGCGCCTTGGAATAGGATTTTGTGAGTAAACTTCTCTAAGGAATTTAAATCAACATATGTGTCTGAGACAAGGAGTTGAGAAGTCCATTGTATAATCGGTAAGATCAAGAGGCTCCACTCACACCGGAGTTAATCACGAGGTCGTGCAAAGTTAGTTGAAGGGATAATCCCTAGATACTCACCTAGCGTCAGAGATATTTCTATGGATTTATTCATATTTGGGGATCTTGCTAGTGCCCATACCTCTATGAGAGGCGGTGCTTTCAAGGATTCAAGCTTTGCTACCCTACCCATACAGTGATCCGGACTTACAACTGCTCACTTGTGAATCGGTTATACAATGGTTTATTAGTTTCTTGACTTAGGTATCTCATAGGTTACTTGCAGGGGTTATTATGCTTGTACCCTGAGTCAGATAAGGGTCGGATAGCACACAACCTTTATGGAGGATTACCTCTCCAGGGGGATCTAAGCGACTAGTTTTTAAGCCCATGAGGGCCCTTATAATTGATTCTGTTACCTCCAAAATTTAGCGGGGAGTCTCAGGTCCCTCTTGGATGAGACATACCTTCTTTAGCGAGGGAGGTCACTCAACCACTTTAGCCTGTTTGCATGCATATTGGACATTTGACGTTTTTGGTATTCTCTTTGACTACTAGTCGACCTTAGGCATCTACTTTGAGCTTCATCATTATGGAAAGTGGATTTTCTTTTTCTCCCTCATTCACTACTACCCACCCCATGATACCCACTAATTTCATGGGGATGGACCCTTTCTATTTTTTACAATGGTATGCAAAACTACAACGCTCAGTCTGCACCTTGGGTCTCTAGCCATTTTTATATTGATATTCCTTCCTCCATGCAACCCTCTCCCTGGCCCACATATATGAATCCTAGCATTGGACCCAGGGGCACCATGGTTTCAATGCCTACTTCTTTGTTTGATATGAGTCGAGTCCCCTTGGGAGGTTGGAACCTTCCCCCCTATGGATCCAATACTAGCTATGATATTTCAGGAGCCAATACTCAGATGGGTGCCTACCCCACTTATTACACCCCACCCATGTATATTTCGTCTGCCATGTCAGTTCCTTTGAACACTTTTTCCATGACAGGTCCTCAATTACCACTAGGTCTTTCATATGGAGAGAACCAGTTTTACGGTCCGGGATACCCTCTTTATGGGACCCCTTCACAAGGGGGAAACATATATCCTCACTCAAATAATCCTTATCCTACCTTGGTCTCTTCACAGACCTCGGTGACGATGCCCATACAAACCTATTTGGACCATTTTGGCGTGAACTAGCACTTTTTTGGGCTAGGGCAAGAGGTATACCAAGATCCTTCCTGGCTTGCAATTTTTCAAAATCAATCTTTCCCCGGACCGGGGAATAAAATGCCACAATCTATCGCCAGCCCAATCACTATCATTCATAATGGTGCTCCATCGCCAACCTCTTCCAGTCATGTCGGAGATGGGTCGAC
>JASDQU010245015.1:165760-178112 GCA_032191745.1 Picea mariana
TACCCTCTTTATGGGACCCCTTCACAAGGGGGAAACATATATCCTCACTCAAATAATCCTTATCCTACCTTGGTCTCTTCACAGACCTCGGTGACGATGCCCATACAAACCTATTTGGACCATTTTGGCGTGAACTAGCACCTTTTTGGGCTAGGGCAAGAGGTATACCAAGATCCTTCCTGGCTTGCAATTTTTCAAAATCAATCTTTCCCCGGACCGGGGAATAAAATGCCACAATCTATCGCCAGCCCAATCACTATCATTCATAATGGTGCTCCATCGCCAACCTCTTCCAGTCATGTCGGAGATGGGTCGACTTATTCTACAAACTGCGTCGACATCTTGCCCCCAACCTCTACCAATTATGTTGGGTGCACCATTCTTTTTTCATCAAATCATAGCCATGGCATGTCTCCTGCTTCTATTCATCATACATGAGATGACTCTCTTTCCCTTGCTAGTTACATTGAGAAGCCTAGACGCCTCAGACGTAATCCTAAATTATTTTGCAGGACTTGCGAAGGAAGTCACCTTACTCGTTTGTGTCTAATTACTGCCGAGATACCAGAGGTGTGGGGCTCACCCAAGAGCCCTTCAGATTCTGATTCATCCATGGTTTCTCTTCACACCACTTCTCCCTTGATCGTCTTGGTGGTTTCACCGAGGCAATCTTCTCCCAAACTCACCCGTTTTGTTAAGGGTGAAGCGTCTCTTTCCCCCGTTACTATGCATCCTCTTCAGCCTATAATTGAAGAAGTGGCCACACCAATGCAATATTTGGTCAACCCTACTCTCCCTGAAGAGAATGACGCACCTTTCAGTCATGTCATCAACATTTCAAATCCTCCCCCTTCTGAACGAGAGAGATTTATTCTTCCCCCGAATGCTCACCCTCCAAGTCCTGATGAGGTTCCTTTTGATTCAGATGACCTGATGGGACATCCCATTCCCCCACCTATGTATTTTCCATTAAGAGACATTATTCGAACCATCAAGGAGACTGTATCCTCCGTTAGCACCTTCTCCTCCTTGACTTGAAAAGCCTTGGGTTTTCCCAAGCTCTTTCCAGTTATCTGCAAGATACCAACTTTTGACATAAAGCCAGGACAGGAGCCTTGGCCTTCCCCTTTACATGTTGATTAGACTCCCAATAACGAGTCTTAGTTAAGCTCTTTTCCGACTCGTCTAAAAACTAAAAAGATCGTCAAGTGATTTGTCCCTTTCACACTTGTTAAAATTGGATTTGAAAGATCATGAGTCCTAGTTAATCTCTTTTCTTAATCGCTATCAAAAATAGAAAAGATTGTCGAGTAAACTTTTCTTTTTCACACTCGTAAATTGGATTTGAAAAGATGTCTATTTGGCACAAGTTTACCCCTTTTCACACCAAGTAGACTAAAAGATATAAAAAAAGGACTTTTTTGGCATTAATTTGTGATTGCATCTCATGCCCTCGCTTCTTGCATTGACCCTTTAGCTGGTTCTCGCTTTGTGTTATAAATCGTTGCCTAAGTAGTTTGCATCCTCAACCAAGCAGAGCCTTGTTTTTATCCTTCGGAATTTGACACCCTATACCCTAGAGGGAACATCACCCCGAGTGTCCATCTCCCACATGCATTTTCTTGCATTGAGCATAGGTACATTCCACTGTTGGAACTAGTTTTTCTTACTTGCGACACTTGTTCCCTCCTCTGTATCATAGCATTCATTTGTTATGAAAAAACAAAAAAATATGGGCGGGAAGGGAATAATATATTGTAATTGGCAACAGTCGTGTTGCCTTTGAATAGAGCACAAAGTTATTAAGTCCTTGTATCGTCATAATTTTGGGTTTAGCATGGCCTTAGGAAGCTGATCTCGCTACAAAGTTTTCTCTAACAACTGGTTACTCTTATAGTCCCTATAGAGAACGTTATTGATTCCTCCTGCATCTAATTGTCACATCATTGAGTCCATGCCGCTGGAGTCCATGATATGTCTCATGCTCTTGTTCAAAGGAATTTTATCAACCTATGTCGGTCACTCCTCATAAATATTGACTTTGCATGTCGGCCATACCCTTAGTTTGTCTCAGAATCACATGATACTTTGGTCTTATCATGCACCTTGGCCCTACTTTCATCATTGGTAGGTCACCTTGAATCCAGCAATCGACATTTCTCATTGGTCATTGACTGGGTGGTTTCCCTTGTGTTTGATGTCAAGACATCTATTCACACTTTGGGATTCATGCAGTGTCTTGGATGCCATTAGCCTTATTGGTGGTTTCCTCGCCTTTGTCAGCAGTTTTTCATCATTGGCTGCTATTCAGAGGGTCATTTTTGTGTATCGCTTGCATTTGGCACACGCAAAAGACACACAGGGTCATCGGTTCATGAACATGTTCTTCGCCCGATCTCCACCAAATCATGAAGCTACTGCTTTGTTCCTTGTGCTGATTGATGAGAGATGCCTTAATGCTCTCCTTTCAACGGGTTGCTTTCCATCGACTTTAGCTCATTTATTCTGGATATGGGACCTAGATTTTTATGAGTACCTTGAGGCTTGTAGACATTAGTGGCAAGCTCTCTCGCCATTGATAGATGGGAATACATCAATGTCTCATGATCAATGGATCTCTCAAGTGTTTGACACCAACTCATTTATTCACATTTGTAGAGATGTACTCAATGCCTTGATACCTACTTTAATTATCGGTAGGTTGTCTCACGTTTGTTAACGGCATACTTCAATGACCAGTAATCAAACGATGTCTCATCGTGTTTGACCTCAACTCATTTATTCACATGATTTAGACTTGCACCATTGGCGAATAGTGTATAAGACTTGAAGACATCACTATGTGGTCACAGCTTTCCTGAGTTGTCGCTTCCATTTCATTGGACCAGTACCTATTTGACTTCAGTGATCATGGGAGATCAAATTGTACTCCATGGTATACAGATATCTTCAGATTGATTTTTGAGACTGGTTTCACTGGGCCTGGTTCGTGACTATGACATCTTTTGGCATATAACCGCATTTATATTTTCCTATTTATGGCCATGAACACTTGTTTGGTATATTTTCCACATGGATCTGCATTGTATTCTTGGCAGCCATGTATGCAAGTTCAATACATAATGTAATGAGCAATTGAGTTCGTCCAGCTGGTTCTCTATCACTCCACTTCTGGGTTATTTATAATGTATTTCAGTCATCCCAGATACTCCTCTAATCTCACACATTAGGGGGCATATGTTATAGCAAGATTTGCCTCACTATTGCTATCTTGCACAGAGGGCCTTTTTCCATTTCCCTATGCAGACTTTTCATCCCTTCTTGATGAATCCAGAGATAAAAATATACATTTTTCCACATATACGCTCCCTGACTACTATGCAAGATGCGTATATGCTTGCTACTCCACTACAACTCACGTATATCAGGATTTGTGCCATAAAATACACAATGAGGTCATATTTCCATGTCGCGACAAAAGATCTCTGATCCTTGGCCTTCCATATACTGGAAACGTTCTGACTCGGCCCTTTAGTTGCATTCTGGAGGCCATAAGAGCACAATTTCGAACTATGGAAAAAGAGGAGAAAGCATTCAACTTTGAGAGCAAAGTTACTCTAGAGAAATTACTTCATATTGAGTCTGCATCCCTTTTCCCCTCAAGTCTGAACATAGTGTTCAGCCCCCAAGCTCTTCCCTTATTGTTGAGAGGAAATATTTGCCTCTTTCTCATGAGCTTGCCTTTGGTGGAGGATTGAAGTGGTGGGGACCTAGTTGGAAGGAACTCGGTTTCTTAGTTTCGAACCGTGCTGACACAGAAGTCTGTAATGTTGACACTTCTACTAATCAATTATTAATAGAAATACTCCTTTCCTGTCCTATTGGTATCTTGCAAATATATGATTATTATCCATGGGCGTGTTTGTAATGTTTATTAATGGATTATGCTATTTGATGTGCTAACCCCTTTTATATCATCACTATATACTTGCTTTTCTTATTTTTTGAGAACTTCTCGGAGGTATAAATCTTTGGGTCAAAGTTCTCAACGGTGGAACATCATCAAACGTTGGATAGAGGTAGGCCTCTTTCTTGTGTTGCACATTAGTCTATATATCATATGTTGGAATTGAGTTGATTTCTAAAGTCATACCTATCTGTTGTGGTTTAACCTTGGACATATAGAGTTTTTCCCTTGTAACACTAATCAAAATTATTATGAGACTCAACAGTCCATTTGATTTCATTACATTTTCTCAACATAGTTGTGATATACTTGACCAATTCAACAAAATTTGACACAAACCTTCTCAAAAAATTAATTTTTCCCAAAAAATATTGAACCTCCTTTTTGGATCTAGGAAGTGACAAGGTTTGGATAGCTTCAACTCTACTGGAATCAATCCTTACCCCTTCAGCTGACATAATATGCCCCAATAATTTCCCCTCCTTCATGGCAAACAATGATTTTTTTGGATTCAAGGAGAGACCAAATTTCTTGCATTTCAAGAAGACCTTTTTTAAATGATCATAGTGTTCTTTATCAGACTTAAAGAACATTGTTATGTCATCTAAATAGATAACACCAAACTTATCCTTCTCTCCAATAAATCCTATGTCCATAGATCACTGGAAGGTTGCCCCTGCATTCATCAAACCAAAGGGCATCTTGGCGTACATAAACGTACCCCAAGGAGTGGTGAAGGCAGGCTTCTCTCTATCCTCTAGAAAACCATAAATCTGATTGTAACCAGAAAAACCATCAATCATGGACATCCTAGTTTCACCTATCACCCTCTGTAATATGTGCTCCATCTTGGGAAAAGGGTAATTATCCTTTTTAGAACTTTTGTTCTGATTCTGGAAATCGAAACAAAGTTTGATTTCTCCATTATTTTTTCTCACTAGAACCAAGTTGGACACCCATTCAAAATACCTCAAAGGAATAATAACTTTGGCATCTAAAATATTTTTTACCTCCTTCTCCATGATAGGCAGCAACATAGGATTTTTTTGCCTCAACTTTTGCTTGAAGAGTTTGGTCTCTTCCTTTAATGCGATTGATCCAGATTTTATGAGCAGAACGAAATGAATAAAGATTATTAATAGATTCTTAACACAAAATAAAAAAGATACATTAAAACTGGTTTTCTATTCAATAATGAAATAAGCTGAAACTGTAAAATGTAGTGGAAACAAGCTGCTTGTAATGGTGGCGTCTTATCTCTGAGAAGAGATGTGACGGTTGCGCTTATTTGCAAGAAGATGATTACAATGAGGCCTTGAAGGCCTTTTACAATAAAAAGGAATGCAAAAAACCCTAGACATCCAAAAACCTAACCCTAGGAGATGAAGCGCCAAAAGTCATGTGGGCCTCGTTTGGGTAAATCAGTACATTAACTTCCCGAGGTCGTAACTTTTTCATATGATCTCCATTTTAGGCGTATGATAGCTCGTTGGAAAGGTATCGTCGAGGAGATTAATTTTGGAGCATCAATGATATTTTAATATATTATTGAGAAGCACGATCCCGAAAAACCTTCATCTAGGCCCTCAAAATGGCCCCGGAAGTGAAAACTACTAAAAATAGTAAATTGCCAAAATTGCCAAAAAATTGCTTTGATCCAGTTGGAAAAGGTGGGTGGCCATCGATATCCATCTATATAAATCCTCCCTCCTTAGGAATCAATGGTCTCCATTGCATTGAGTTCCCCCATCAGATGAGGAAATTTCTGCTGAATTTGGCCCCGGGTGAGCCACTTGCCTTGGTGCAAGAGTTGCCCTGCTTTGACGACTCGATAAAGCTGGATCCTTTGTTGTCGAGTTCCCTTGATATATATGTACACAATATGATTGTTGGATGCTTTTTGGATGCAGTCAGGGTTGATCTCTGTTGGTGTTAGTTGTTCTGCTATGTCTGAGGTGTCCAATAATGGTGGGAAATAAGGGCAAAGGAGATCCACGTTGAACACTGGGTGCAGGCCAAGGAAAGGAGGAATGTTGAGCTCAAAAGCATTATCTCCCACATCCTTGGTGATGGTGTACAACCCATAACAGAGTGGGTGAAGCTTCCAATGGGGTCCTATAAGGCGTTCTTTCTGCAAGTGCAACCAAACTTTGTCTCCCACCTTAAACTTATGTGGCACCCGATGTTGATCATGGCATTGTTTGTACTTGTTATTGGACTTCTGTAGGATATCCTGAACCTGTTGGCGGATGTGTTGGATCCACTCAATGAACCGGGTGGCTTTTTCAACTTCAGTTGGAACAGGAGATGAGTCGGTCGAGCTGACCGCAAGGGAAAGTGAAACATCTATGGGACACAATGGTTGGAATCCCAACCCCACCTAAAAGGGGTTATGGTCGGTTGAGCTATGTAGGGCTCAGTTGTATCTATGTTGGAAATAGGGAAGGCTCTCATCCCATGTGCGAGGGTGCTTTGAATTATACATGTGAAGGATATGCACAACCATTCGATTTATGACCTTGGTTTGGCCATCTATCTGGGGGTGGAAGGTCGTGGATTTGGTTAGCTTGGTGTCCAGCAATGACCAGAGGCTCGACCGAAATGTGTTGAGAAATAGACTGTCCCTATCTGAGACAATGGTTTGTGGGAGTCCAAAATGTACCCAAACCCATTCAAAGAAGATCTTGGCAGTGGCCTCTACTGTGATGCTCTTCTTACAGGCAACCAGAATCGCCATATTAGAAAAGTGGTCAACAACCACAAAAACACAGTCACTTCCCCGCTTGGTGGATGGGAGGCCCAACATGTAGTCCATTGAGATGGATTCCCATGGCCTATCAGGAGTAGGAAGAGGGGTGTACAAGCCATGTTTCTTAGTGGTTGGTTTGGAAATAGTGCAGGCAGTGTAGGACTAGATATACTTGTTGACCTCCTGTCAAAGTTTCGGCCAGTAGAAATGTTTCTGTAGCATCACCACTATCTTTTCGATGCCGAAGTTTCCTGCAACCCAACTATAGTGGGCTTCCTAGATCAGATTCACTTGCTCGCTTGATGGAACATAGATATGGCCCAGACAACATAGCAACCCATCCTGAAGATAGAAATTATTGACAACTATGTTTTCACCCAACATTTGGTAGGTGGTGGTGAAGTCTAGGTCTGTCTCATAGAGTTGGGGCCATCCAGAGGTCTAATGGTCGCAAGAGTCTAGCACCGTGGTGAGTGTCGCGACTGGTGGTCTGTTGAGGCAATCAGTGACGTGATTGGTGCTTCCTATTTTATACTTGATGTTGAGGTGGAATTGCTGCAAGTATGTGGACCACTTTTGATGGCAATCATTCTGCAATTTTCCTTGTGTCTGCATAAATTGCAGTGGCTTATGATCAGTGTGGATGACTATCTCCTTCCCAAGAATGTAATGTCTCCACTGGTGGCAAGATTGCACAATGGAGTACATTTCTTTGTCGTAAGTAGGGTACTTATGGACAGCATCAGATAGTGTCTCACTATGATAGGCCACGGGGTGGCCATGCTAAGTGAGAACGATTCCCACAGCATAGTCTGAAGCATCTATCTCGATCTCAAAGGGATGTTTCAGGTCTGGCAGTGAAAGTACTGGGGATGAGCACAAGCATTGCTTCAAATCATCGAACGTTTGTTGTTGGGACCGTCCCCACACAATTTTTTCCTTACCACCACCCCTGGTGATTTGGCTAAGGGCCCATGCAATATGGGAGAATCCCAACACAAACCTACAGTAGAAATTGGCAAGGCCCAAGAAGCTACGAAGCTCAGTGAGTGTGGTTGGGGTTGGCCAGTCACGGATGACTTGGATCTTGGCTAGATCCACATGTACACCATTTTGATCAATGATGTAGCCCAGGTAATGGACCCTGTCCATGCCGAAGGAGCATTTTTCCAATTTGGCGTATAGCTTGTGCTGTCGCAGGGTGTGCAGAACCTACTGAATATGTTGCAAGTGTTCGGTCCAAGTCTTGTTGTAAATGAGAATGTCATCTAGATACACCACTACAAAATTATTGGTGAATGATTGCAGGATATTGTCCATCATCCTCATGAAAGTGGTCGGAGAATTTGTCAAACCAAAGGGCATGACCAACCATTCAAAAAGGTCTTCCTTTGACTTGAAGGCAGTCTTCCATACATATGTTTGTTCTATCGGGACCTGGTGGTAGCTAGACTTCAGATCAATATTACTGAAGTATTTATCCCCTGTGAGTTGATCAAGGAGGTCGTCGATTTGGGGAATCAGGTAACAGTTTCTAATTGTGATTTTATTCAGAGCCCGATAATCAATGCAGAGTTGCCAAGTTCCATATTTATTCTGTACCAGCACGATTGGGCTCCCGTGAGGTGATGACCTAGGACGGATGTGCCCCTTGTGGAGAAGTTCTTGGATTTGTTGCTTGATCTCCTCATTCTCTAACAGAGAGTGACGATATACTGGCCCATTGGGCAGTGGTGCACCGGGGGTCAGATCGATGGGATGCTTGACCTGGCAGTGCAGAGGTACCCCTATAGGTGAGGAGAAGATATTTGAGTATTCTTCTACAACCCTATCTAATTGATTCTATTGTGTGGAGAGGTCGGTCGTAGAGACCCTAGATGTGGCTATGATCTTTCACTTATTCTGAGAGCGAATCACGAAGAAGACAAACTTCCCCATCTGAGAGATGACCTTCCTACATTGCTTAGCAGAGATCAAGGAAATAGCACTAGGTGGGACTACCTCAGGTATCTTGTACAATTTCATGTTCAAAGTAATAATAACACTAAGAGGTCGAGATTCATCTACAACATGATGTTTCCATAAATAAGGTTGGCCAAAAATAACATCACAAACTTTGAGAGGAGCAACATCACACAATACCTCATCTTTGAAGGCCTTAATGTCGTATGACAGTCGACACTGTTGGATGACGCGGAGATCACTTCCTTGGCGAAGCCATCCAATGGTGTGGGGTTGTGGGTGAGGCATTGTGGGCAAGGCCAGCCGCTTTATGACCTCTTCAGAAATGAGGTTCTTCTGACTATCGCTATCAATGATGAAGTGCAGCGAGGTGCCTTTTACCCACATTTGCGAATGGAAGAAGCGCTCTCCTTCTTTTTTCTCGTCTGGTTCACCAGGATGGAGCTTGGTGGTAGAAACAGTGGTATTGGGTTCCGCATCCATGATCTGTCTTCCCCTTTTTGGTTCTAGCTCAGAGTCAGACTCCACATCTAATTCAGAGGCTTTCACATTAGCCACCAGCAACTGCTTTGAGTGACAATTAGCAGTGTTATGCCAAGGGATATTATGGAAGTCACACCACTTCTCGGTATCTTTCTTTGTCTTTCCAGTGTCCTTCTTTTCTTGCGGCCTGGACTGATTGTCTTGATACTGGCCATCTTTTCTTTGTCCTTTGTTTTTTGGGTTGGGGATGCCCTTTCCTAGCTTTTGTTGTGCGGGGTTCCCAAGCCCAAATTATCGCATATTTTGTTTGAGCTTCTGCTCGATTTTGATGGCATATCAGTAGGCTGTGCCCAAAGATGAGATGTCTAGAAATTCCATTTTGGTCTAGATGTATCTATGCAGAGCACCGCGATACTTGAGCACCATATGTCTCTCTGAATCTTTGATACCCAGCTTGGTGCGCAATGTATGGACGATATTTGTGAAATCTGGCACTGCTTGATCTCTTTCTTGCAGCAGTGCGGTCCATTTGGTATATAAGTCGTCATAACTTCTGACAGGGTAGTATTGTTCCTTAATAGCATCCCTGAAGGAATCCCAGGTGGATGTGACTATAAATAATGAGGGTTCCTCTGTTTCCTTTTGTTCACAAAACGTTTCCTACCAATCTTTGACAAGGGGGGTGGCTTTGAGGAGTGCAAAAGTAATCTTTTCTCTATTCGAGAAGTTATGGACAGAAAAATACCCTTCTAGCAGATTCAACCACTTTTCTACAACATCTGTGTCTATCTGACCTTCAAATATAGGAATATAAAATTTTATTTGTACCTTGAAGGGGGTGGTGCCTCCTCTTGAAGAAGATGTGTCACCTATTGGTAGTCGCCAAAGGATTTGCACGAAATTATCCATCATATCGTTCCTATGTTGCATGAGGGCTTCCTCAATCAATAGTTTGAAAGGATCTCATGTCTCTTCATATTTATTTTCTCCTGCCATGAGAGGTCTCTTGGGCATGCGAGAGCTTTTGTCCTCAAAATAAACAAGCTCAAGACCCAACTCTTTGTACTCTGACCTCATTGGGGACATGCATTAAGACGACAAGGAGCAGACCACTCTGATACCACTGATCTGGATTTTATGAGCAGAACAAAATGAATATATATTATTAACATATTCTTAACACAAAATAACAGAGATACAGTAAAACTAGTTTTCTATTCAATAATGAAATAAGCTGAATCTGTAAAATGCAGTGGAAACAAGCTTGTTGGAATGGTGGCGGCTTATCCCTGAGAAGAGATGTGATGGTTGTGCTCATTCACAAGAAGATGATTACAATGAGGCTCTGAAGGCCTTTTTCAATAAAAAATAATTCCAAAAACCCTAGACATCCAAAAACCTAACCCTAGGAGATGAAGCGCCAAAAGTCATGTTGGCCCCGTTTGGGTAAGTTAGTACATTAACTTCCCGGGGTCGTAACTTTTTCATACGATCTCTGTTTTAGGCGTATGATAGACCATTGGAAAGGTATCATCGAGGAGATTCATTTTCGGGTGTCAATAATTATATAGGATATCATTGAGAATCTCGATCCTGAAAAACCTTCATCTAGTCCCTCAAAATGGCCCCAGAAGTGAAAACTGCTAAAAATAGTAAATTGCCAAAATTGCCAGAAAATTGTTTTGAGCCAGTTAGAAAAGGTGGGTGGCCACCGATATCCATTTGGATCAGGAATATTGTGATCTATAATGCTTGTTTCATAAGTTTTGATATCTTCATAAGTCCAAGCGAATACATCAGCAAATTCCTTTAACAACTCAATATATTCTACCATCTGCTCTCTTGATAGGTTGCTTGACAACTTGACGTATTTTGGATCCCTTTTTTTGCCCAAATTGCACTCAGTTATATCAGCATCATCAGTGGACACTTTCCCCTTCACTGCCACATCATTTCCGTCAAATAATATTTCCAAAGGAACTAGTCCTTTTGGAATGTGGTTACTAGGTAGTTTCACAATATGATGATTAGCAATTTTATTAAGGAAAACATCAGCATGGGGATTAATTTCATAATCATGATCCTGATCAATGTGCAATGCATAAAACTCATCAACATTCTCGAGGAATTTTTTAAGTTCTAGATCATCTTCGAACACCTTCCAATATTTGACATTGTCCAGTATAGAAGGCATGTATTTGACTTCTACATCATACTTGAGTTTAGGTCGTAAAAGGACTTTGAAATTGCTTTTTGATAGAGCCAAAGAATCATCCATGATATTCTCTTCTCTTGGAATAAATGAAATGTTAAAAGCTGAGAAAAAACTATCCACCAAGTCCCATACCTCATTTTTGTAAGATTTGAGCCTAGGGTGCTTAGTCTGGTAAATATTTTTTATCTGATAGACGATCAATTCAGCATCCCCAAATATTGATAGCTCTTCTATCCCCATGTCTTCAGCAGCCCTCGGTCCCAAGACAAGATCTTCATACTCTGCCACATTATTTGTAGTTTCAAATTCTAGTTTGTATGACAGAGATGTAGTCCCTTGAGCTGGTGAGACAAAAACCACCCCAGCACCAGCACCTTCCTTAGAAGAGGCTCCATCAAAAAACATCCTCCAAACAGAGGTGGTTAGAGAAGGATCCTCACAAAAGTTAACGGACTGTTCTCTGATTTCAAGAGGAGTTTCAGGAGCATCAGTGAGTTTCAAAATGTTGGATCCCAAATCAGTATCAAGAGAAAAAACAGGATGATTAGTGGGGTTTGCTTCATCACTAATGATATAAGCTAAATGAGCTTCCCTGTAAAGTCTTCTATGATCCCCCCCAAACATAGGAATAGTAGCATATGATAAGTCCATCGACAAGGTTCCCCCAAGTCTTTTTATCTAGGATCTTGACAAGAGCATGCAAAACTTGGGCGGAACATCAACTACCATGATATCCATAAGTATACTTTTCATGGGAAACTGAAATAAAGTCACAACCAGATCCTTAATGACCCCCAGGCATTTCACTTTCCTAGAGTCAAAATAATATAAGCCATGGTAGGTATTTGTGACTTCTAACCCAAGTTCATCCATAACAGTTTTGGGCATGAGGTTATGGGATGCCCTTGAGTCCATCAAACAATTATGAAACACCTTATCATGTATATTTAGTGATGTATAGAAGGGAGGGAATGAA
>JASDQU010245016.1:8636-36477 GCA_032191745.1 Picea mariana
TCATTGTCTTCCTTCCATTCATCAATAGTTGTCTCTAGTAAACCTTTTTTTTATTGTATCACCCAAAATAAGTTTTCTTCTGAAGTCTGTCTTCTAGGAACTTGAAGTTGCTTGATCCATCAGGCTTATCTTCCATCATAGTTTTCTTCGTCATATTTTTAGGTTCTTCACAAACCCTTGTTAACTGGGCTAGAAAACCTAACGACTGGTCTAGGCTAGCAACCTTAGGTTTTGTTGGGCTTATGAATACCAACAATAAGCCTTGAAAGTTAGAGGAACACAGGTAATCTTGAAGGCTTCTTCAAAGAGTTGCAGAAACCCTAAAAACATAAATCTGTAGAAAATTGTGAAACCCTAGGGACAAATTTTCAAAATGCTTGTAATTTCACTCTGAGAGTCTTTGGAGGTGCCTTGGAGAAGGTCGTACTCTCCTATGCCAAAATTTTCCTCAACGTCCAAGTTGTAGGGGCTGAAACACCCAAAAGAAGAGGGCCGTATGGAATTTTTGGGAACCTTAGGAGGGTCGTACGATTCTGCAAAAGAGGAGAGAAGACCGGTAAAATCTTGTAGCTTGTACAATGGGTTCTTCAAGACCTATGCTCTGATACCATGTTGAATTTTTCAATAAGCAAGGCTTAATAAAAAATTTCATTTCATCTTAGCATTTTGCTTAAACCATAAACAATTTGCAACAACCAAGGTCACAAGAAGAAACCCCATGCACAAGTACACAAGAAGTATCCTGGGAAACCCTTCTCAACAAGGGAAGAAAACCCAACCAAATCCTTTGCTATATTCTTCAAGAGAAATACCTTCACCACCAAGAAAACCTAACACACAATAGGGTGCTTGCAAACCCTAGAGGACTAGCGCCCAAGAGAGGTGTGCACTTTTCCCAAGAAGGTGTACTTGCTGAAATTTCCAAACTCACACAAAAAATATGATTCCTTAATGGGGAATTTATCTTTACTTATACTAGACTGAACCTGTCAACATAAGTGTCTATTGGCACAACATGGCCAGAGTTATCTCATAATATAATTAATATTAACCATATTAATTATCTTTTGCATTAATTATCAATCACATTAAGGTGGGGCCGACCTGTACCCTTTACATTAGAATTAGGGTTATAGGTAGGTCTGATTCTTGAACAATATAGCAAGGGATCTTATACAACCACTAGTTCTCATCCACTAGGGGCACATTCATAGGGATTTCCATATCTCTGGCTCACTGCATTACACAGAAGAACCACTTCTTCACTTGTGCTCAACCACCATGATCACGTTCACTTGTGCTCGTCATAGGAACGTCCACTCATCAGATCTTCTTTCCCACTGCATTACACAGGAGATTCATCTGTAGTTTCTCATCAACTCTCTGCTCAGAGGAGGCTAATACATCATCTTCATTTATGTTCTCATGACGATGCACCCAACACTTTGGGATTTCACACGTTCACCTTATGCTCAACCACATGCACGTCCAACTCTTCAGATCTCCTTTCTCACTGCGTTACACAAGAGAATCATCTGGAGTTCTTATCAACTCTCTGTAAGGAGGAGCTCATCTCTACATTCTAGCTCTGTCTCAGATAGGAACCACACACCCCTCTCATGGGATCTCTTTTAGGTTTGCGTCCTGGAGAATGTCTCACATAGATGGAATCATCAACACAGGGTCCAACAATAGTACTCAGTGCAATATATCAGGTCATTAACTAAGGAGGCTTGACCATGCCCTTAGCCATATTATCTGACTATCCAGGTACTAGAGAGTGATCTCCCCGAGTGCTGTTTTCGGTGTACTATAATAACAAGATGACCAAAAGGTTTACTTGGTAAGTCTCAAGATTCTAGGGGCTCTCTTGATATATGCTAGGTACATGGGAGCTCAAATACCTAGTAGTTCTATCAAATGTGCAACCATTCGAAAGGGGCATTTCGATATACTCTAGGTATGTGGAAGAACCACACAGTCCCAAGGTTGTAGCACTGACTAGTAATGATAGCTCCTACGTTTAGAGATGCCAGAACACGTCTGTACCTAAGTTTATACCTAAGTTTATCTCAAATTTATGTAATACTCAATTTATCCCACTTTATTCTACTTTTTGAATCACCCCAATTGGATCTTCTAGTCAAAAGATATGCAAATTTCCAAAAACAAAAAAAAATGCACCTTTTAAACCCTGGTTTGGAGGTTGTTTTGCTACCTGACCTTTCTTCTGTTTGTATATTTACAATTTCAACCCTTTTAGGTATGAAATTTTGTTCTGTATTTCTCTGATATGTCCTCTCTACAATGCCACATGTATGCTCAAAATTGGATGTGCTAGGTGGAAGTTATGGTGACTTCCCCACACTTTGTGTATTTTTGGCCTTTCCAGGAGAGTGTACTTGTAAAGTGTTCCAAGCGCACAATATATGATATCTTATTATGAAACTTGCACTAGAATTACGAAAGACTGTCCACTATCCTATGCAACTAGTCTCACTTAATTTGGATACTCACTGAATAATATATCACTATTTTACCTGGAATGCCTGTTTGAGACTAGTTCATAGGACTAGTCAGCTACCCTATCTTACATAGGGTATATCTCCAAAATTTGGATGATACAGAAGCTAAATTTTTTACCATAGATACTTTGATAATTCTTATGAATATCCTCCGAGTTTCATGGTCTGAAGCATCACAAAAAAAATAGTTATAGTGAAAATTCTGCGATGACAAAATTCAGGATGATTAAGGAACCCGATCTTCCACAGGCTATGTCTTCGAAAGTATAAAGCCCCAAAAGATAATATTTTAACCACAAGTACGTTGATCCATCTAATAAATATCCCCTAAGGTGCTCCATTTGAAACATCCCAGAAAAAAAAGTTACAACACAAATTCCAAGGTGTCTCAGATGCAACAACGAAATCCCAAGACCTTGAGCTTTGATACCAAATGTTAGGATCCAAATATAAAAATAGAATAAGAACCTTAGAATAAGCACTCAACACCTTGACAAAGAGAGAAATGTAGATAATAATCCTCTTCGATGGGGAAACCGCCTTTTACATTATATGATTTCACAAATACAAGATGAGTCCAAATGAAAAGGTCTCCTTGGTATATATAGGAGACTAGGAGGTACAATTACAACTAATGGACCCAAGCCAACATAAATAAGATAACAATACTAATGTAATATTCCCCAATTAAGGGGTAATGTGCCACTATTTAGGGCTTAGAAATAGAGTCCTCTTGAGGAGAATCGATTGTGGAATTGATTCAGGAAGTTATTGCAAAATGTGTTGATGACATAAAGGCCATAGAAGTTCGTTGTATTGCATTATTGAAATATAGATTGTTGAAGGGAATCGAGGTTCCTATGCATGGTTAGTCCAACTGTGAAATGCAATGTTGAGATGTGTGATATCTATGTAAATGTTAGTAATGGGTCTTGACCAAAGCATGGTCAATCCATGAGATTAAGAGTTAGTGTTGGAAAACAACCATCATTATTTATAAATTCAAGATACTGGAGGTCAAACACTCTTTGGAATGACGTGTTGAGTCTTGAAACAAACTTTGTATGAGTTGAAATCACCCACATATTGGCAAGCTATTGATTAAAGGGTTGTGAGGAATATTTGAAGCTTGTTGGAGGACGTTGCAAGAAGTTTCGATACCTGGAGAATCAAAGGCCATTTCTGAGTGAGTAGTCAATATATCCCGAGTAGGAGCTTATGAAGTTGAGTGTGCACAAACCAATCGATCTTCAGTGATTGTGGGTGCAGAGATTTGTGATTTAATTGCTAAGTGGATGCATTGGATATAGAAGAAATGTAAGAAATGTGAACTCATGTTGAAATCGAGTGAGAAGAAAACACCCAGGAACATTGAGGTCGCAGGTTTGATGAGGGTACATGCATAGTGTTCAAGACCTATACTAAGCAAAGAGCAGAGTAAGCATATTAGAAATTTCAGTAGTACCAAAACGATTTTGGTAACAACTCTTAAACTCATGCAACACATTTAGATTTATGCAATTATTAAATATTCTTGTACCTAGATGGTATTCCTGCAACACTATTAAGTCTCTGCAACATGCATATAGTTATGGTAATGGTTGTATACTAGAAGCATTGCTAATGAGAGAGATTGAAGAAGGACTTATGTAAACCCTGAATCTTTTGTCTCTTATAACATGGCTATGAGGAATTAGATATATGGTTTTGATTAACCATTGAAGAAATTCAGGATATAGTAGGCTTAGGGTTATAGGCCCATGAAAATTTGTATCAGAGCAGACAAGTTCTTTGAGAAGAACAAGAAGATGTTGCAAAGGGATAGTTACAAACACATTGTTGTAGTTCCAACAGTGAGTTGGCTAGAACTGTGAAGGTCTAGAGTTATTAGATGTTGGAAAATAAAAGAGGTAGACAAGTAGAGAACTTGTAGAGGTTGCAATAGAGAATTTCAGACAAGAAGACAATTTGGTCAAAGGTACAAAGCAGTGGAGCATGCTTGAGAGAATGGTAAGTGTGTTTATCTTTTGATTTCAAATTTGATAAAGGTATGTTTATGTTGGATGAAGGTAACAACAAAAGCTAGATTGCAATTTGAATTGCAATAAGGAGAAGAGGAAAATCTTTGTTGAAAAATTGTGACAAAGGAACCCACAACAAGAGAGTGTTGTAGTTGTTTCCAATAGTAGCTTGGAAAAGAGAGGGAACATTGAGGCTCTCAAGAAGTAGGTTACTACAAGAAAGAGGCTAGGAAGAGCACTGAAATCTCAAGAGGTTATGGGAAAGGGAACTAGTGAAATGCCAAAAGGCAAGACTTAGAGAAAGTTTGGTGAGGTGTTTTATGACAAGGTGAAAGAGACTTGCTGCTGGAGAGGCTAAGAGTGCAGTTCACAACGAGTTTAAGGAAACTCAGAGAAGAGAAGATGACTATCGATAGTCATGCAAGGGGTTCAAAGAAAAGTCATAGTGAAGTGAAAGAAGATGTCAAAGTAAATGGCATAAAGGGAGTATGTCAAAAGGAGTTTGACAAAGAAATTACTGAGATTAAGGAATAACATAGTAAGTTGATGGAGTTGTTAGAAAGGAGCGATGAAGATCCATGTTTTGGATGGAAATTGGGTAAGAGGAAAGTGCAATGGAATGATTTGCAACAGAAGCAAAGACATAGGTCATTGGCTTGGTTGAAGAATGAAGAATTCAAAGAAGCCGAGTTTAAATTAGAGTTGATAATAGGAGAATAAGTTCACATTTGTGAACTTGAACAAGGATTTTTCCTTGGAGAAAGTGACGATGATACTGATAGGAGACTAGTTGAGAGTCTCATAGAGTGTACAAGAAATGAAGATCAACAAGGAGATTTGATGATTGAGGCATCAAATGAGGCCATAGAGCCTTATGGTTTTAGAACTGACAAAGTGTGTGATTTTGCAGGTTTTCATGGAGATGGGCAACCTTCCATAGTTGTCATCAAGATTAAGGAAGAGCATAATCAAAATTATGTTGCAAGAAATGAAAGTGAAGGAATGTCTCTTTAAGGTATTGGAGAAGGACATCCCCACAAAGTTGTGATAAAGGAAGAAAGGTGGTTACTGAACACCGCCATGAAAAGTAAAGAGTACATGCTTTTTATAGCATGGGAGTAGAGCAAGATCAATATCTTGTTAGAGAGGATGGGGCAGTTATGTCTCATATTAGAGAACCTGTTATTGATAAAACTCGGGAAAATTTGGTTTTTATAGGCGACCAAAAGGAAGATAAAGTACAATTATTGAAGGCTATTGGGAAGGAAGGTAGTCAAAATGAAGAGTGTGTTGTAGAGGGAGATGAAAAAAATTTGTCTCACATTAAAGAAAAGCCTATTATAGAAATTAACATGGCATAATTGGCTATTGGAGATAGTCAGAAGGATTATGAAGGACGACTACTAAGAGCTATTGTAAAAGAATAAAGAAATGCAAAGAACAATGATCAACACTATGATGAAATGCTTGTAAGATGTCAAAGAGAGATTGAGTTGTTGGAATATTTGATAAAGGAACCTGAATCTGAAAGTGGGATTGCAACCAGTGAAGAAAAGTGTTCACCAGTGCCAGACAACAAGAGAGTGTCTCAAGCATTAGTAGGGACAAGGATATACTCTAGTTTTCAAACTAATGATGTGTTTGCAGGTACAAAGGGAAGTGTTGATGAATATGATGTTGCGATCAAATAAATATACTACAAATTGTCTCTTAAAGATGAAGTTGAAATCCAGGAACAACAAACAAATATTAAAGAGGGGAATGTCTTAAAAGACATTAAGGATGAAGAGGTGGCAGAAGAAAGAAACTACCAGCTTGAAGATGAGTGAGAGGAGGTTGAAGGTAAATATAATTTCATGCAACATGTTATTGCTGAAATGAAGGAAGTTGAGTGTAATAGTGTTGAAGTGGACCACCATAAATTTGTTGTAATGCAACAAAAAAGTATGTGCCAGTAGCAATCAAAGCTGGACAAAGAGATCAATGAGTTGAGGGAACTCATGATGAAAGTAAACAAAAAAAGAGATTACAAAAAGGTGAATAAGACGATCAACTATGTAAATTGCTTGACCATAAAAGATTGTGAAGGTAAGTTGAGTGGAGCATTGCAGAGCAAAGTATGAAAGCCTGGGAGACTAAAAACATCAATAAAGGAAGGATGCAATAAAGCTAATGGACAACAATATCATGAAATGAATGATCATATACAATATAAAGTTTGGGATCCTGGAGGTTCCAAGTCATCAAGAGATTATGACTAGGAGGTCATATTTCTTTCTTCCATGGGTGTTTGATGCAGGAGCATCCTTCTCTTGTTCAAAGTTCTAGAGTTTGATCATACCATAAGGTCTTGATGTTTTCCCAATGAGGGGTTGGATTGTAAAATCATTGTAAAATTATGTAAATATCCATAGTTTCCAAGCATAGGATTAGAAAGTTGTGAAAAATGCTGAGATGTCAATGAGGCGATGAGTCATTGAGTTAATTTGGTGAGGTGTTAGTAGAATGCTAGATTAGTGCAACTAAATCCTTATTTGTTGAAAGTATTCGATGGAATCATTTATTAAGGATAAGGATTAGGGTCTTTATTTAGAAACAGTGCCAGATTTGTAGGAATTAGTTTTTAAGTTGGAGAAGCTTATGTTATTTATGCATTGTAAGTCTACGGGATAGAAAGGTTTTTTTTTTAGAGTTCAGTATAGATATGGCCATGGAATATCAAATCAGGCCATATAAGACTAGACTAGGGTTATTGAGTATGTATAGTTGCATTTTATTAATGAGAAGAAGATTCGTCACTTTTGTGTGTTGTGTTTATGTACCTAGGTGCATACTGGATTTTGATGAATGATTAATTTAATCAGTTGATTTAGATCTGTAGAACCCTAGTTGCGGAGCCATCTATATTTGATGGATTGTTGAGGAAAGAAGAAGGAAAAATGATTGGTTTCACCAAGGGGAAGAGAACTGGGTAGAATATTTGTGTATAAGATTCCAGTTATGAAGGAATCGAGTAGAGTCCTCTTGAGGAGAATCGATTGCGGAATCGATTCAGGAAGTTATTGCAGAATGTGTTGATGGCATAAAGTCCAGAGTAGTTCATTGTATTGCATTATTGAAATATAGATTGTTGAAGGGAATCTAGGTTCCTACGTGTGGTTAGTCCAACTGTGAAATGCAATGTTGAGATGGGCGATATCTATGTAAATGTTAGTAATGGGTCTTGACCAAAGCACGATCAATCCATGAGATTGAGAGTTGATATTGGAAAACGACCATCATTATTTATAAATTCAAGATACCAGAGGTCAAACACTCTTTGGAATGGCGTGTTGAGTCCTGAAACAAACTCTGTATGAGTCAAAATCACCCACAGATTTGCAAGTTGTTGATTAAAGGGTTGTGAGGAAGATTTGAAGCTATGTTGGAGGATGTTGCAAGAAGTTTCGATACCTGGAGAATCAAAGGCCATTTTTGAGTGAGCAGTCAATAGATCCTAAGTATGAGCTTATGAATATGAGTGTGCACAAACTAATTGATCTTCATTGATTGTGGGTGCAAAGGTTTGTGATTTAATTGCTAAGTGGATGCATTGGATATAGAAGAAATGTAAGAAGTGTGAACTCATGCTGAAATCGAGTGAGAAAAAAATGCCCTGGAACATTGAGGCCGCAGCTATGATGAGGGTACGGGTATAATGTTCAAGACCTATACTAAGCAGAGAGTAGAATAAGTATATTAGAAAGTTCAGTAGTACCAGAACTTTTCTGGTAACAAGTCTTAAATTCCTGCAATGCATTTAGATTTATGCAATTATTAAATATTCATGTACCTAGATGGTATTCCTGTAGTGCTATTAAGTCTCTGTAGTATGCATATAGTTCTAGTAATGGTTGTATACTAGAAGCATTTCTAATGAGAGAGATTGAAGCATGACCCGTGTAAACCCTGCATCTTTTGTCTCTTAAAGAACATGGCTATGAGGAATTAGATATATGGTTTTGATTAACCATTGAAGAAATTCAGGATAAAACAAGCTTAGGGTTATAGGCCTGCATCATAAGGTTGCCTATGTAGAAACACATGGATTTGATTTCATTTTCTTCCCTAGGGAATGAGATCTCCTACTATGGACTCGATGTTCATTGATGCTATGGAATTAGAAGAAAATATGTTGGCCCCATGAAAAGTTCTCAAGATTGAAGAAAATGATAATATAGTAAATGAATGGAAGGAATAAGTGAAAGATATAATCATAAATTCTATGGATACAATTGCCCCTAACTCTCAAAAGCTTGGGATAGATGAGTTTACCAAAACGATGTGAGCCTTGATTGCTTGAGTGGAAAAATTCAAGTATAACTAGTTAACTCTGGTCTCACCTCTCAAATTTTAGAGCCCTTCCATGAAAAATGATGTCCCCATGAAATCATTAGCCCATAACATTGAATGTTAGCTTGAATTGGGTAGTGGAAGTGATACAACAACAAAACATTTTCCTCAAGACACAGATTTAATGTTTGATTATGAAGGAATGGTTCCTACCACAACAAAGATGATATTCCATATCCCATCTAGCATGGATGAAAGGGAAAAATATTATAGCTATGATTATGATGAAGACTTTGTTGTTGATTTTCAAGGTGGTCTCTTCTAGGGAAATCCTTATGTGAATATGCAAGAAAAATTCAAAGATGATCTGCAATACTTCTTTGTAATTCAGGAAGTTGGAATCCGAACAATTCAGTGAAGAGGTTGCATGCCAAAATAAGTCTGAAAAAATTATTGTTCAAGGACTTGTTCAAGATGGATACAAGAGGGATTGTTTTATTGACCTCAAGAGAAAGAGAAGATTTTCGAATCTGCATTGACTAAATTTTTTAGTAGGGAACTAATGTATGGTGTTGTAGTATGTGGTGAAAATATTGATGGAAAAAGATCAGATGAAGAACTTGAATGCATTGAAGGAAACATAATTCATTTTTCTCTTTACCTATTTGAATCACAAGAAGAAGCCATCAATGTTAGTAATAAAGAAGAAAAAATTACTATCATACAAAGACAAGTAAGCCATTTTGAGAAAGAGGAAAATTTCTTGTCCTTGTTGGTTGCAATCAATTCCCTTTCTCTCATGTTTATAATGACCTTGTTGAGCCTTGGTTGGATTCTATCTTGTTTAAGGCCACACGTTTCTTTGAACTCATGAAGACAATATTCTTGGTCTGTAAGTATGCATCGCCCTTCCTTTTTGTGTCATAGTGATCCATATAATTGCTTCCTTTCTTAACCAAATGAATGCTCGAGGTTCATTCCATTAGTAAAATGCTATCTTGGTTCCATTGGAATTATGATTTAAACTAATCATATTGCCTTCATTTGTTAAGGTAGATAGGCTTGTATATAAATAAACTTGGTGTTGAATATAAGGTAGGAATTTTTTTTTTTTTTTTTATGGTTTTGCGGTTGATAATTTCATCTAGATATGGACAATGAGGACATTGGTTATTGGAAAGGAACGACTTCATTGGAAAGATAGAGAAGGCACTTGATCTGTAGTTCTCGATGCCTCATAGGGAAGCATCATCCCCAAGTAAGAGCTAGATGTTGTAACTCCAAATGTTCATTCACAAAGTTTTGGTGTTTTGGGTTGATCGCATGATTATGATCAATCTGTCTAGGAAAAAACAAAAATAAAGTTTAAAAAAGGCATGTGACGAAAGAAAATGGGTGACAATGATTTCTTACACCCTCTTTGTTTAGTTATTCTAATACAAAAAAATGTTGCTCGTTTGAACTCTCTTTGTCTTTTGCTTCATATGTGTTTTTATCAAAATTCCTCATCCACACAACTAAAGTCCTAAAATACATCATATATCCATTCAAATAATTGAACCCTTTATTTTGCACCCTCCAAATTATTCACAAAATTCAAATAATTGAACCCTTTATTTTGCACCCTCCGAACTATTCACAAAATTCAAAAGTGAAATTATTATCTAGATATTTTACAATAGTATAAATAAAAATAAATACACATATGTGTTTTGGATTCATAATCATTGAAACTAAAAATATATATTCCATATACCTTTGATAAACATTTTTATTTTCTTAATTCACCCACGACCTAAGCACACTATTGGAATAAAAAATCACAAGGAAAACTCATGTGGAACACCAAGGTTCAAGTCTAACCTTCATCCTAAAAAGATTCATGCCATCATGTCTTATCACCAATGCCGAGCATGTACCTAAAACCATTGTGGAGGCCATTCTAGCGGTTTTTTAAATCCACCTTAGCAACTCTAATTCGACTCCAAGGTTACCACGTGCTAAGTGGTTTACCATTGCAGAGACATATGACAAGTTTAAAACTAAACATGAATGAGCTTGTGCAATTGACTTGAGTCATTAATTATATCAACGCATGGATGGCTGATTCAAATGTAAGCTAAATGTTGAGGAGGTTTGCTAAACAAGAGACATATGACAAGTTTAAAACTAAACATGAATGAGCTTGTGCAATTGACTTGAGTCATTAATTATATCAACGCATGGATGGCTGATTCAAATGTAAGCTAAATGTTGAGGAGGTTTGCTAAACAAGATGTACACTCAAAAAAGTTTTTCAGGTGTGATTGCTTGATCACAATATAGATTGTTAGTCCAAGCTTGAGATACAACCTTGGTCATTAAATCTAATGAGATTATTCTAAGAAGTTATATGTTCAAATGTAAAGGGGTAGTGTATATATATTTATGTAGATTTTGGTAGTCAAATCTCTGCTTGGAAGAGGTCCCTTGTCCCACAAACAAATGGTCTCATACACTAAATTGATATCTAACTTCAATTTAACCTTAAAATTAGATCATTATCATTATTGCTAATGGAGAAATAATCCAAAAGTCCACACCATATATTTCTTTATCAAGCATCAAAACTTGCCAAACAATGACTTGGTTCTAATGGATCGCTACAATTTTTGTTGGTTTATATTGAAATGCAGTGTAAAGAACACAATTATTTTTATACACATGCCAAATAGTTAATGGACCAAGAATTTGGAAAAGGGTAGGTGCTTTGACAAGGAGGGGACTATCTTTCTTATTCAAAGGCAATGCCATTCTTGCATGCCTATCGAATTATGCTACTTATCATTAACAAGTTTAGTGCTGAAATGACACTTTGTGAAATTTGACATGACAATTTGTTAAATATGAATTGAATCTTTGAATAATCTTTGTTATATGATACTGCGTGTAAGAAGCAGATTGCTATTCAGTAGGCATTGGTAAGAAGTATATTTCTATTCAATAAGCATTGGTATGAAGTAGATTGCTATTCAATAGGCATCCGTAAGAAGTAGATTGCTATTCAATTGGCATTGGCATAGGGTATAGATGCGGGAAGTTTCAAAATTTTATGTACAATTTATCTATAGAAAACTTAAACAACAATATTATGTATATTTAAAACAAATATATGGTGATGGTATTGATATTGAAAGCAAAAAACAAATATATGGTGACGGTATTGATGGTATTGACTAAGGTATAAATTTTACGTGCACTCCTACTCATCAAGTAATTTTTTTATGATGGGTTTTTTTTCAAAACTGTCTTTTGCAAGACGTTTTATATTTATTTTTGACCGTCATTTGAATATTATGTTGACTCCAAAAGAAGAGACAAATTAAGTTGACTAATATAATATGCTTTTAAATGGTCACAATTTCCAAGACCTTCATACAATCACAATTTCAACAAAACCATCACAATGCTCATTTAAAAAAGCATTGTGCAATTGCAATTTTATACCAAATATCCAAGAACCTTACCTATTTTAGTTTGAAAACAAATTTGGGTTGTTACATGCGGGCACCAGACGATATTCTTGGTCTAGATCTTTTCTTCTCAACATTCAATTTTCAGCCTATGGGATTGCAGATGCGACGGAGATGGGATTTTCCCAGCATGCCCAAACACCCACTATGGGTGTAGTCTGTGAATTTGTGCAGTGGGAATAAAAATTTATAATCCCCAGGTTCCGATCTTTTATTGATTGCATCATTATGGCTCGAAATGAGAAGAGAGCTTCTATGCACTCGACCATATATTACTTGGGAGGGGGTTGCTCCAGAAATAATAAGTGAAGAGCATTGAGAGATATTAAACCTATTGGATTATCTCCTCTACCTTTATGCCTCTTGAAAGATGCACTTCAACAATAGTCAATCAATGTCAAAAGTAGTTTCTTTATTTCACTGTCTCAATGCCTACTGGATTGAATCAACGCTATAATTATTTGGATTATCGGCTTGCTAGTGTGCAATCAAATACAAGCCACTCACATACTTGCACATTCAATCAAGGCACATATAAGTGAAGTTAAGCTTGAAGATCACATCATTGATTTGATGAACAAAGGGTTAACGAGAGACGATACAATTTTTAATCATAGGATCAAGTGAATTCGAGGAAGACTTACTGGAAAATAGATGTAAGTTCTAATTTGCATAATGTACATGATACATTGGAAATCATGGGATGAAGATGAGTTTACACACGATACGAAAAAAAACCCAAACATTCCAAGTCATATATATGGTACATGAAAATTTTCAACTTTTCTGTTAATTTGAATGACAGTTTTAAAAATTAAGTGGATGTCATTATTGATGGGTATATTTTAAAATGACCAGCGTTTGATGATTGAAAAAGGAAAAAAATAGACATTTACTCGTCAAATTTAACCACTGGTATTGATATTAATGTTGTTGAATGGTTGAAAAATCCTATACATTGGAAATTTTTGCCACCCACCAAATCAAAATCATTGACATTTTATTTCATCGTGACACCACCATGCAAGTGAGATTATCAAGGACATTCCATATTATTCACTTTAATATTGGCCATGATTTTGTTGGATTTCATGTTAAGTCTATGAATCAACTATCGATATTGGCCATGATTTTGTTGGATTTCATGTTAAGTCTATGAATCAACTATCAATATTGACCATGATTTTGTTGGGTTTCATGTTAAATCTATGAATCAACTGTCATGGATGTCTTGGTATTGGATTTTCATGTTCTTACTTGCGTGGTTAAGGGTTGTGTCAAGGAAATAGATGAAGAGGAGTTTGACACTGGCCATTTTTTCTGTCCTCGTGATGAATGAGAAGAATAATACACATGTTCTGATAAACTGTAGAAAAAAATGATTATTGGACGAGTCAGAGCATATGAAAATGTCGATATAATGGCACAACCAACTATTGAAACTACCAACTAATTTCCCATGCAGATGCATGCACACCGTATCAGTTAAAAATGGAATGTGCATGCATGCACACTACGATGATCAATTTGTGTAACTGGTGGATCGGGTTGTAACTAGTTTGTTTAACTGTCTAACAGATCCTATATATCTAGCATACTCGTAGAGGTACGAGCAAGCAATGTAGTGTAGCGCAGTGTGTGGGAAGAGAGTGAGAGGATGGTTGCGAGTGTGTGTTTGGCTGCTATAATTCTCCCTTGGATAATAAGAATATTGATTATCATTGCCCTGTGGTTTTTCCCTTAAAAGAATTTTTCCACTTAAACACTGTGTTCATTGTGTGATTGTTGTTCTTGATTTTTGCTTGTCATTAATCTTGTCGAGTTTATGCTTCTTCTTCCAAACAAGTGGTATCAGAGCAGGTGAGTCGAGTTGAGCAGATTTACGTGAGCTCAAGAGAGCCATTGGGTGAGATATCTGTGCGTGGAAATTTGATCTGAGCACCGAAAGATCTTAATCTATGTGCTAGGGCAAATTATTTGCAAGGGGGAATTATTTTTTGCCCTAACCCTCCCTAAGCTGTGTTGGGCGAGCGTTACTTTGTCCAAAACTTAAGACATACTCTATTTCTAGGAGTAATGCGCCCATAACGTGTCGAGAGGAGCAATAAATTCTCAAGTAGGAGTGATGTGCTCTGTATACTTTGGAAGGAGCGTTACCCATTGAACTAACACACCCTGCATACTTTGGAAGGAGCGTTACCCATTCAAAGAGATATGAACATGATGTTTTGTTTCATTATGCACATAAAGGATTGACTTTATTGAATGAGTGGAGGGTGGACACTTTTATTTTTAAAATAAAAGGTATATTAAATTATGATGTAACGCGAGTCATATAACTTTTTGTGATGTTCTCTAAAATTAGGAGAAGAGAATCGACTTTATATTAAATGGGTGGAGGATGATTTAATAAAAGGTGAGGTGGATTTTTTTTATTAAAAGAATACATATGAAACATGTGGTTTTTTCTTTAAAACCTTTTAATTAATATTTTATTTTGGGGTTTGAACCCTGAAATATAATATTGTTCCTCTATTTTATAAAGCCAAGTTTTATAAGCAATGATCTGGGAATTTGAGTGTTTGAGGGTTTGTGCTAATGGAAAAAGTATAGAGTTTGAAGTTTGAGGTAGAGAAATTCAACTGGAAAAATAACTTTCAGTTATGAAATCTCAAGATGGGGGATCTGCTTGTGAAATAAGGATTGCAAAAGGCATTGGCAGGCAAGTCAAAGAGACCAACAAGTATGTCAAACGAGGACTTGAATGATCTGGATTCAAGAGCTCTCAGTACCATTTGTTTGTGTTTGGCAGATGAATTTTTGTTTAACATCATAGGAGTGGAAACAACAACAAGCTTATGGACTAAGATGGAAAGTATTTATATGACAAAGTCCTTAATGAACAAAATATTCTTGAAGAGACAATGGTATAGCTTGCAGATGAAAGAAGGTACACAAATTGTTGATCATTTAATGTTTTCAATACTATGATTTGTCAATTATCTAGTATGGAAGTAAAATACGAAGACAAGGACAATACAATTACACTATTGTGTTCATTGCCCGAGTCTTGGGATAATTCAGTCACATCTATGTGGTTTATCACAATAGATGCCATTGATTATGATATTGTTGTGGGAGCTCTTTTGTCTGAGGAAATGAGGAGAAGATTTAGTAAAGAAACCTCAACAATAGAAGCAATGGTGGTCATAGGTCGATCTACAGAAAGAGGGAAAGATTAGAGAGGTACATCAAGATCTAAGTCAAAAGGCAAGAAAGGTAAGCAAACATATTGGTTCTGTGGAAAATCTAGGCATCTCAAGAAGGATCGCTGGAAAAGATAGAAATCATCCAAAGAGGACTCCATAAAGGAAGAAAATGAAGCTAATTCAACTGAAACAAGTTCAGGTTCAGGTTCAGGTTCATGTATGGTTGATGAGGTATTGTTTACTTATGATGTTTCACATCAACATTGGTTGTTATATTCTAGTGCGTCAAACCACGTGTCTTCATAGAAATTGGTTCTCAACTTACAAGTCTATTGATGATGGTGTTGTTTTTATGGGAAATGATTTTTTTTGTAAAATAGTTGGGGTTGGTAGAATCCATATTAAAATGTATGATGGTACTGCAAGAATGTTAACAGATGCGAGGAATGTATCCGAACTTAGAAAGAACTTGATATCTTTGAGAGTTCTAGATTCTACTGGTTATAAGTGTACAAATCAAGGTGGAGTACTGAAGGTGTCCAAAGGAATCTTAGTAGTCATGAAAGAAAATAGGATCGAGAACATTTATCAGCTTGCAGGAAGGACTGAAATGAATCAAGTAGTGGTAGCATTTGAAGGTGCAAGCGATTCTACTTGTTTATGGCATCAACGTTTGGGTCATATGAGAAAGAAAGGGCTTAAGGTACTGGTTGATCGTAAGTCATTTCTAAGTTTAAAGTTTTTGAATTTGAATTTCTGCAAGTATTGTGTTTTTAGAAAACAATGTGACAAAAGTTTAAAACATGAAGACATATAAGCAAAGGTATCCTTGATTACATTCATTCATTCAGATGTTTGGGGACCATCCCCTATAGTTTCTTTGGGAGGATAATTATTTTTTGTGACATTTATAGATGATTACTCTAGAAAGGTGTGGATCTATTTACTTAAAAGAAAAACTGGTGTATTTAATACTTTTAAGAATTGAGAACTTTGGTTGAAAAGAGCACTGGTAGGTCAATAAAGTGTTTAAGAACATATAATGGAGGTGAGTTGACATGAGTGGAATTTAAAAGCTGTTGCAAGGAAGCTAGGATCAAAAGACATAAGACTAAAGTTTATACTCCTCAACAAAATGGTGTTGCTGAACACATGTGTATGACTCTTCTCGAGAGAGCAAGGGGCATGCTCAATAATGCCAAGTTGCAACAGGAATTGTGGGTCGAAGCAGTTCTTACAACATGCTATCGTATAAATTAGTCACTATCAACATGCAATAAACTGTAAGATTCCATAAGAGGTATGGATAGGTCATTCATGTGATTATTCAAATATAAAAATATTTGGTTGTGACGTTTATGCTCTTATTTCTAAAGATCAACGTTCTAAGTTAGATCCTAGATCAAAGAAACATGTCTTTGTTGGTTATGGTGATGGAGTTAAGGGGTACATATTGTGGGATACTACTTCCCACAAACTCATCAAAAGCAGAGATGTAGTATTTGATGAATCCCCACTCATAAAATTAGACTTGGTAGATGTTGAAGTGAGACAAGAACATGTACCGCAATTTCAACAAATTCAGTTGGAGACTCAATCATCTTCAAAAAAGGAGGAGCATGAAGAAGTTTCAGAAGAAGAAGATGACGATGCAGAAAATATCTAGGAAACTGTGGATATGCCTCAACCATCTCTAAGGAGATCTACACGGGTTAGGAACCCTCCTACAAGGTATGACAATTATGTTTCATATGTGGCTTTCATTTCTAATGATGGAGAACCTAGTTGTTATTAGGAAGCAATGAAGGTATATGAAAGTGTCAAATGGAAAGAAACTATGAAAGAAGAAATGGATGCCTTAGAGAGGAATAAAACATGGGACCTAGTAGAACTTCCAAAGGACAAGAAGGTCGTCGGTTGCAAGTGGGTCTATAAACTAAAAAAGGGTGTTGATGATAAAGTTGAAAGGTAGAAAGAAAGACTGGTAGCAAAAGGGTATTCTCAAAAGGAAGGTATTGATTTTCATGAAATCTTTTCACTAGTTGTGAAACTTGTTTCAATTCATGTTGTGTTAGAACTAGTTGCTTTACTTGATCTTGAGTTAGAGCAACTAGATGTTAAAGCAACATTTCTACATGGATATTTGGATGACGATATATATATGGAACAACCATAATGGTTTGTTTAGGATCACAATAAGATGTTTGTTTACAAACTCAAGAAGTCATTGTATGGCTTGAGGCAGTCTCCCAGACAATGGTACAAGAAGTTTGATTCCTTCATAGTGAGACAAAATTTTACAAGAAGTGAATATGATCATTGTGTTTACTTTAAAAGGTTGGAAAATGAAATATTCAGTATTTTGGTGTTATATGTTGACTATATGCTTGTTGCAAGCAAAAGTATGGTCGAAATCAATAGATTAAAGGCTCAGTTAGCTAGGATGTTTGATATGAAGGATTTAAGAGCCACAAACAAAACAAATCTTATGCATGGATATACACAGAGACAAGAAATATGGTAAATTGTGTTTATCAAAATAGAAGTACGTGGAGAAAATATTTTTGAGATTCGGTATGAATAATGTGAAACCCGATGTTGTATGGATGCGGGTGTGGTGTTGTCGACATTCACAACTGTTTGACGACCTATGCTGAGATGAGGTTCTTCTGGATTCCGCTATCAACAATAAAATGTAGCGGGGTCCCCTTCACCCACATATGTGAATGAAAAAGGCACTCCCCCTCCTCAGGATCTGTTGGTTCTTTTGGTGAATTATTGCGGTCACGACAGTAGAAGTGGGGTTTGCGTCGATGATATGTCTTCTGTCAGTATTTTATGAATCAGATTCCAAATCAGGGTTTGGCTCCTTGTCTTTGATCTTGACCACTAATGATTGTTTTGAGCGACAATAATCAATGTTGTGCTAGGGGTTTTTGTTGAAATCACACCACTTTCTAGTGTCTTTCTTCGTCTTACCGTGACCCTTCTTTTCTTGTAGCTTGGACTAGTTTTCAGGAGGCTGTTTGTTAGGGATGTCTTTATCATACTTTGGTTGTTGTGGAGTTGTAGACCTGAACTCCCGTTTGTTCTGGTGCCTAAATTTCTGCTCGATTTTGACAATATATCAATAGGCATCTCCCATTGATGAGATGTCCAGAAACTTCATTTCAGTTTGGATGTATCTGTGTAGAGCCTCATGATATTTCAGAACCAAATTCCACTCATAATATTTGATACCCAACTTGGTGTGCAAGGTATGGAAGGTATTGGTGAACTCTGACATTGATTGACCCCTCTCTCGACGTAGCATGGTCCATCTCATGTAATAGTCGCCATAGTTACCAACATGGTAATATTGTTCCTTGAACACATCCACAAAAAAGTCTCTAGTGGGCTCAGACCCATATATTATAGACTCCTTTGTGGAAATTTTCTCCCAGTAAGTTTCCCACCAATGTTTGACATGGAGGAGAGCCTTAAGGAGTGTGAAGGTGATCTTTTACCCGTCGAAAAAATTGTGAACAAAGAAATAACCTTCTAGCAGATTTAACCATTTTTCTAGGGCATCTATATCTATCTGTCCTTCAAATACGAGAATATCAAAATTAACCTGTACCTTGAAAGGCGAGGTGCCTCCAAAGTGGCCACTTGATGAATATGCGTCGATTGTTATCGACAAACATTGAAGGATGTGGGAAAAATTCTCCATCATTTCGTCCCTCTGTCACGTGAGAGCTTGCTTAAGCAACAGATTAATAGAATCATATGATCTGTCATTTTTATTTTCTTCTTCCATGGAAGGTTTCTTGGGTATGTGAGAGTGATTATCCTTAAGAGAGACAAGCTTGAGACCCAACTTTCTATACTTAGACCTTGTCGGGGACATGCACTGAAAAAAATGATCAAGAGAAACCTGCTCTGATACCACTAATCTAGATTATTTTCAGCACAAAATGAGAGAAGAGATATAATAAAGAAATGTATAGAGAGATCTCAGATATCCAATAATATAACATAAATATATCAGAGATGTAACCATAAACACAAAGATACATTAATACACAATTTCTATTAATGGTGACAACTTATTTATGAGAAGAGATGTGATGACTACTCACATTTGCAAGAAGATGATTTTACAATGAGGCTCCAAAGTCCATTTTATCATAAAGAAATCCAAAACCCTAACCCCGAAAGATGAAAAGCGAACAATTTTGTGGACCTCGTTTTGGGTAGTTTAGTGTATCAACTTCCCAGGGGTGTAACTTTGGCATACGATCTCAGTTTGGGGCGTAGGATAGCTCGTTGGAAAGGTATTGTTGAGGAGATTAATTTTTGGGGAAAAATTACAGCCTTTAGATACCATTGAGGTGCTCTATCCCGAAAAAACTTCATTTAGGTCCTCAAAATGGCCACGAAAGTTTAGGAACTAAAAAACTGCTAAAAATAGTAAGTTGCCAGAAGACCGTTTTGAGCCAGTTGGAATAGGTGAGTGGCTACTGATATCCACATGGATCACCATGGTAGTCTATATACCATATTGGTATCACAATATTTTTCTTTGGGGTATTTGTGGAAAGTTGTAGGATCCAAGAATTAACTTAAAAATAAAGTCGCAGAACCCTAGCCATGGTGAAAGAGTCTATTTACAACAACTCTCGAGATCCAATAGAGGACATATTTGCAAGGATGGAAGAGAAAGTTGATGATATCTCTCACAACATGACCCTCATCATGGTATCTCTAACAAACAATATTGAACTATTCATATAGTTTGGAGGTTATAACTCAGAGATCGGATCAGAGGGGAAATCAAGAGATGGTGAAGACCCAGAAAATGAGTTTAGGAAAGAGCTTGAGAAAGAGCAATGAAGTTCCAATGTCATTACCCATTCACAATATTTATTTAAAATGGAAGTGAAAGTGGATATCAAGCCATACCAAGGTGAGATCAATGCCGTACAATTGAATAATTGGTTGCAACAATTAGAGGTCTATTTCAGTGTTCACAATACAGATAAGAAGAACAAGATTTTGTTTGTGATTGAAATTAGAGGGCCATGCATTAACTTGGTGGGAAATACACATGGAGACACTTAGGCTAGAGGGTGGTTCCCTTGTAACTAAGTGGGAGGATTTCAAAACCCTCATTAAGTCCCAATTCTACCCTATTGGGTATGTATAGTTTCAATGGACCCGTTGACATTACTTTAGGAAAAGGAAAGGGCAGAGTGTGTAAGAGTATACCACTGAATTAAAAAAGATGGTTATTTTGTTGGGTATCTCTCCCAAGAACCTAAATGTACTTCTCAAGTATTTGGGTGTCTACACAGTCATTTACAAAAACAATTGATGCTCTTCAATCCTGGGATAGTTTATGAGGCCTATGTGCAAGCACAATATATTTGTAAAATACAGGCCACACAAAAGGACAACCAAGTGGTTACAAACAAAAAGAGCACCAAGACGCTTCCAAGGAGGCGAAGAAAAAGTGGAAAGGGAAATGCAAGAAGAAGACAACCATTGCACATCAGTGAAAAGATCCACGCTACCACTATAACCATTGCAATATCAATGGTTACACTAAAGAAAAGTGTTGGAAGCTACATCTAGATATGAACCCTAAGAACCGTTTGAAAAATTCCAAGAAGAAGAACCTTCTAGCCATGGATTCAAGAAATCAGGTAGAAAGAGGTTCATATGTGGATGAGAAGATTGCCTACACTTTAATGTAGAAGGAGGTGAATATAAGTAGCCTTCATCACAAGGAAGAGAAGGATATGAAAAAACTCTTCCATATCAAGATTCAGGTCAAGAAGACCAAGGTATAATTTCTATTCGATTCCGGTTCATAGGCCAATCTCATAGCAACTGATATAGTCAAAAACCTTGGATTGAAGGTTCATGATTATCCTAGCCCATATCCATTGGGTTGGGTAAACAAGGATGTAGATATCAAGTTCACGAAACAATGCAAGATCAAATTTGTTGTAAGTGCATATTTTATTAATGAAGTGGAGTTAGATGTAGTACCCCTTGACGTGTGTGAAGTAGTGTTTGGAAGACCCTACAAGTATATGAGGGATGTAATCTTCATGAAGAGAGAAAACTAATGCCGCTTGATCAAGGATGATAAGTATTTCTTCATGAATGCACATAAAGGTATATCAAATATCTCATTGCTAAGTGCCAACCAAGACAAAAAGTTGATTAGTTCAAGTAAGAAGTATGTTTTTCTTTTCTTATGAGAGAATCAGTCAGGTGATGAATTGATAAGAGGAAAGGCATCCCTAGAAGGATGTACTAAAAAACAAAAAAATGGTCAGAGGAGTTGTTGTAGGTACACATAGGAGTGTTCCAGGAGCCTAAAGGACTGCCACATAAGAGGGAAGTGGAGCATGAGATAAAATTTTTTCCTGACTCCCCATTACCAAATATTGGGTTGTATAGGCAGTCTATTCTAGAAGCAGACAAAGTGAAGAAATAGTTGTAGTAGTTGATGGAGCAGGGAGTTATTCAACCAAGAACCTCACCTTGTGGGTCACCTATTATCATAGTACCCAAGAAGGATGGGATTTGGCGAATGTGTATCAACTACAAAGCTTTGAACAAGGTTACACTCAAGAATCAATACCCTCTGTCGAGGATCGATGATTTGTTAGACTAGTTATGGCATGCCAACTACTTCACTAGGTTGGATCTCAAATCGAGATACCACTAAGTATGTGTCAAAGAAGAAAAAACCATAAACACTGCCTTCAAGACAAAGAAAGGTTTGTATGAATGGTTGGTCATGCTATTTGGTTTATGTAAATCATCAACTACATTTATGATATTAATGAATGATGTATTGCGCTCATATTTAGATTAGTTTGTTGTAGTGTATTTATATGATATATTGGTTTATAGCTGTCCCTGGGAGGAGCCCATATCACATCTCATGCACATGTTAGGGACTTTGAAAAAGCACCATCTACTGGCTAACCTCAAGAAATGTGAGTTTGCTAAAAAATCATTGGTGTATTTTGGGTATGTGATTGGTGGAGGGGAGCTCAAGATAGATCCTGCAAATATGGAGGCCATATGTTATAACCCTAAATTGCACCATACATGCATACCTGACATCTGGCCCTCTTACTTGCTATTTTTTCCAAGTCATCACTGAGAAACTCTTCTTAAAAACACTATTTTTGAAGATGTACACGCCTTGCACCATTACTGTCCATGTATGTATGCTAGCTACACCATTACTGCCCGTGTACGTATGCTAGCTGCACCACTATAGCCTGCGTATGTACGCTAGCTGCACCATTATTGCCCGCGTACGTACACTAGCAACCCACTTACGTACACTAACTCACATCTTTGACTTCTCCAGTTTGTGAGTCAACGAAATTCCAATCGCTTGCCACATGTCCTCTGGCTCCAACAACTAGGATTGTTTCGTGACCTCATGTATCGCGAGTTCCCATAACTCACACCTTTGACTTCTCTAGTTTGTGATTCATCGGAATTCCAATTGCTTGTCCCATGTCCTCTGGTTCCAACGGCTAGGATCATTTCGCTACCTCGCATATCACGAGTTCGAGGGGTTAGAGCACCTTCTGCCTTTGACCTTTCAGTCAACGAAATGCAGATCTTTCACCACGTGTCATCTTCAACGATGGATGGTTTCAATGACTTTGGAACTTGTCTCGTGCACTTTCCTTAGGATCCAACAACTGTTGGTCTACGCACTCAAATCTAATGGCTGAGATCTGATCTCCTTATCTGCGCTTCCTCTGGTCACTGGATTCTGATCCGACGACCACTGTTGCTCCTTCTTATGAGCTTACGCTTCCTCCCAACCTGGAAGAATGACTAAGTGTTAAAGGCCTCGAACTTTGAATCTTCTACGAGTCCTTCTCTTGGACCTCGACTGCACTTTTGGAAAGCGCAAAGCACTATCTCTTCTGAGCTTTGCTGTTCCTGCATACTATTCGCTCCTTGCCTATTTTACATTGATTGGCACTCACACTATTCCTCCTGAGCTTCTCGAGTTTTCTCTTCTATGTCTTCGTTGCTGTTCTTTCCATGCACACTCTGCCTATAAACCTGTCAACATCGTTCTGCCAACATCGCTGCTATTCTTTCCATCTTTTTTGCCATCGACGTTGCATCGTCACTGTTGTTCTTTCCATCAATGACAAGCATACTCTGCCTTTTGTCTGTAAACATGCCAACAATATCCGCCTTTGGCATTGATGGCAACCCTGATCGACTGCACTGTCCTACTGATATCTCCATCTGTAGCATCACGATCTCTCCTTTTCTCCCCCTTTGACATCAATGTCAAAGAAAACATGCTCCCCCTGAGTTGTTGTAGTATTTTTCAGAGGTATCAGATATTCAACCAACATAAACTCCCCCTGATAGGATGGACTCTCTTAACTTGATAACAGGGTCATGCCCAACTTCTGGCGTAGATACTCAAATTGAGCTTGTGCAAGTTGTTTAGTGAAAATATCAACAATCTGATATTTAGATGGGATGTAATGCAAAGAAACCATAGAGTTGGTTACTTGTTCCCTCAAGAAGTGATACTTGATGAGTATATGCTTGGTCTTGGAGTGAAAGACAGGATTATTTGACACACTAATTGCACTGGTATTATCACAATGGATTGGGATCGATGCAGTATAATTCACCTCCAAGTCTACAAGTGTCTGAATCATTCACAACACTTGGGTACAACAAGTGGCAACTACAATGTGTTCAGCTTCTGTAGTTGATAAGGAAATGGAACCTTGATTCTTGCTCAACCATGATACAAGGGAATATCTTAAGAAGAATGCACCTCCACTCGTGCTTTTCCTTTCATCTACGCAGTTAGCCCAATCAACATCTGAATAGACTGATAGTTGAAAATTCTGATTCCTAGGATACCATAGGCCATAGTCCATTGTTCCTTTCAAGTATCTGAATATTCTTTTGACAACTAACAAATGACTCTGTTTAGGTGCGGTCTGATACCTTCCTACTAGTCCAAAAACATGCATTATGTTTGGACGGGATGCTGTGATATACAATAGGCTGCCTATCATAGAACTATATGAACTTTGATCAACATCAGGTGAGTCATCATCCTTGCTTAACTTACATCCAATGGCCATAGGTGTGCTCATAAGTTTAAAATCTTAAATTTGAAACCTTTTCAACATTTCTCTTAGATATTTTTCTTGAGAAAGAAATATTCCTTTAGACTTCTGAGTAATTTGTAGGCCAAGAAAAAATGACAGTTCCCCTATCATAGACATTTGAAATTCAGACTGCATGGCAGAAGAAAACCATTTTACTAGTGAATCATTATTACTACAGAAGATGATGTCATCTACATAGACCAACACAATGAACAAATCATTACCCTCTATTTTGCTATATAGATTGCTGTCAATTGTTCCTCTATTGAACCCTTTGTCCCGAAGATATGTATCTAGTTTGTGATACCAGGCATGAGGAGCTTGTTTCAACCCACATAAGGCTTTCTTCAGCTTGCAGACAAAGTTAGGGTTATCTGACAGTTGGAACCCCTCTGGTTGCTCCATATAGACTTCTTCTTTTAGATCTCCATTTAGAAAAGACGACTTGACATCCATTTGATAGACTTTAAACTTCTTATGACAAGCATATGCAATAAACATTCTAATAGCTTCTAATATTACTACACGCGCAAATGTTTCATCAAAGTCCAGTCCTTCTATTTGAGCATATCCTTTGCAGACCAATCTAGCTTTATTTCTTACAATATTTCCTTGCTCATTCATCTTATTTTTGTAAACCCATTTCGATCCTATTACATTTTTATCTGTTGGCCTAGGAATGAGTTCCCAAGTGTCATTCTTTTCAATCTGGTCTAGTTCCTCATTCATTGATTTTAAGAAATTTATGTCTTTACTGGACTCATTGAAGTTCTTGGGTTCCACCATGGATATGAAGGCTATATGTGATTGCTCAATGTTTTTGATTATCCTTCTCCTGGTTTGTACACCTTTGTCTTTTTCACCAATTATCTGACTTACATGATGATTCTTTTGAGTAATAATGGAGGAAGAATTTGATGTTGTCTGTTGATTTGAGTTTGCTTGAGTATTTGCATCTTCATCTGATTCAGAGTCTTCTTGTTTTGATTCTTGGACCCGTTCAGCTTCAGTTTCATCTATATCCTTTGTTCTTGATTCAATATTGTTCACCTCTCTTACTGGATTTCCTTCATCAACTTTTATGTCAATACAATCAACCAATTTATGGCTCCTCTTATTATCGCATCTATATCCTTTACTGTTTGTAGCACACCCTAAGAAGATGCCTTCATCAACCCTGTCATCATACTTGCCAAGGTTCTCACTATTATTTTTTATGTAGCACTTACTCCCAAAGACTTTGAAGTGTTTGATTGAAGTAGGTCTTCCATACCATATTTCATAAGGTGTCTTGTCATTGTGTGGTCTGAGGTGGGATTTTTTAAGAACATGCACTACAGTGTGTATTGCTTCTACCCAGTAGGTTTGACCAATGTTCTTTTCATTCCTCATTGACCTGGCCATTTTCTGCACGGTTCTGTTTTGCCTCTCAACTACTCCATTTTGTTGTGGAGTTTCTGGGATTGTGTATTCTCACTTGATCCCATTTTTATCACACAATTCCTTAAAATCACTTGACATAAATTCTCCCCCTCTGTCTGATCTCACTGCCTTTAACCATTCACCTATCCTACATTTTACTAGTAAGTTATAATTTGCATAATGGACATGATACATTGGAAATCATGGGATGGAGATGAGCTTACACACAATACGACAAAAAACCCAAACAATCCAAGTCATATATATGGTACAATCAAATTTTCAACTTTCTCGTCAATTTGAATGACAGTTTTAAAAATTAAGTGGATGTCATTATTGATGGGTAGATTTTAAAATGACCAGTATTTAATGATTGAAAAAGGAAAAAAATGGGCATTTACCCGTCAAATTTAACCACTGGTATTGATATTAATGTTGTTGAATAGTTGAAGAATCCTATACATTGGAAATTTCCAGTGCCAACTACCACATCAAAAGCATTGACATTTTATTTCATTGTGACACCACCATGCAAGTGAGCTTATCGAGGACATTCCATATTATTCACTTTAATATTGGCCATGATTTTGTTGGATTTCATGTTAAGTTTATGAATCAACAATTGATATTGGCCATGATTTACGTGGGAGTTTGAGCCACGAGAAAGATGAGTCATCTACCTCAACGTTAGAGATTTGATCTCTCCGTGTAGAAATTCGAGCACTCGAAAACATACAATTTCAGGCAGTCGAAAACATACAATCTTTTTTATACAGAGAACAAAGTAATAGGCATTCTCAACGATAAATCGATATACCATATCTTTATCCAAAATGAACATAAACGAGTTATCTTATTTGACCAGCTCATGTGTGGATTTATATCTTTATCCAAAATGAACATAAACGAGTAATCTTATTTGGCCAGCTCATGTGTGGATTTATTTTTATTGGCATGCAAGCCAAAAAAAACAAAAAACAAGATTCAAAATTAAATGAAAATTTTTTAATATTTTTTTTATTGTAATTTAAATAGTTTGATAAATGTTTGAATTTGTAGATTTGAGTGGTTAAATTTGTATTATCTTAATATCCTATAAATTTTTAGGTAGATTGAATCTATTTATGCATTAAAAATACAATTTAAACAATAAAAAATAACCAATTAGAAACTAAATTAAATAAAAAACTTTATTACTCTGACTGTTAACATATTTACTTTTTAATATTTACCTAATCACATTAAAAAATTATTGTAAAGATATGTAAATACCACATTTCATATTATTACAAACGGATTACAGATTACCACATCACATTTTATATTAGGAACACAGATTTTCAACCGATACCTTTCAACGTTTTCAGCCGCGACTTAACAAATTTGCTAGTTTATTAACAAATAGACAATTGCCATTAGATTGTTAGATTGGATTTAGCCTGACTTCAAGTCTGTTGGATTTAGATATGAGTCAATTACACAAAAAGAGTGAACAGGACAGTTATATCTAGTGAATTACCACTGTTGTTCTTTTCAAACTGACAAAGTGCTGTAACCCTAATACTTCTTAGAAAGATAAAGTGAAATTCCATTCACGGTTCCCCGGCCTCTGTAAAGGAGGATTCTCTACCCTTTGCA